>PVHP010040034.1:0-15966 GCA_004024765.1 Zapus hudsonius | reverse complement strand
TGTGTACACACACACACACACACACACACACACACACACACACACACACACACACACGGTTTGTATTTAAGGCATAAATAAGTTATATGGCTAATTTAAAAGAACAGAAAATTATAACAAAGAAAAGAAATCAAACAAAAGAAACCTGAACTGTCTTTACAGTTCCCAAATGCTACCCATGTGTATTTACATCTCATTGTTCAGGGAAGCAGTTTAGATTTGATTCTGAGCCCAGTTAGCCCTGGCAAGTTTAATTGCTGTAAAAAAACAGATGTTTCTCTGTCCCCCACATGCCCCAACATCCCTGCTTCCTAAGTCTAGATAGCAATGTTTAAACTACAGTCTTTAGGCTTGGTTTTCAAACACATCCCTTCTTATTCTAGCGAACATTTCCCCTGTGCCAGGTGCTGTGTTAGGAACTTTGCATGTGGCATCTCATCAAATCCTCACTGTAAAGCAGTAACAGTTTATCACCGTTTTACAGCAGAGAAAACCAGGTTGAAGAGTTTTGAAAGCTTGGCTATTCACACGAACGAAATGGCAACTCTTACAAAGTTAATTTGTGCAACAAGTGAAGATATGATGGTATCGACTACTTCTTTATAGATGAGAGACAGAAAACCAAAATATGGTTTGGAAATAAGTGGTGATAACTAAAATGTAACTGTGACATCTGGTTTCCAAAAACCAAACCAAAACCAATTACTACGATCACCACAAAATTAAAAAAAAAAAAAGTCAGCAAAACAAAATTAGAAAAACAAATAAGAAGAAAGGGGTGAAAAATTAGGAAACTGATGGTTTGTCTTAAATCGTAGAAGCCCAAAGCTAAATAATGTCAAGTATACCCATGGCCCTTCTCACCTTTAACAGTACAAATGGGTATTGATTAATAGTGCCTGTTTTCAATGATTTTAAGAAATATTAACAAATATTAAGAAGTGAACTCAGGGGCTGGGGAGGTGGCTCCGTGGTTAAAGGTGCTTGCTTGCAAAGCTTGCCAGTGTGGGTGCAATACCTCGGTATTCACATAAGAGCCAGATACACAAAACGGTGTGTGCACCTGGAGTTCCTTTGCAGTGGTAAGAGGCCCTGGCATAAAAAATAGTTTTTTGTTTTTAAAGAAACTAACTCATTAGCTCCACACATAAGCCACTTGTGCATGCTGGAATTCATAATAGCAAAGAGAAAAGTATTCCTAAATCAATATGCTCAGGTATTTTTTTAGAATATTTGTGACATCAACCCTGGAAAATTCCTATAATTCATTCTAACCATTACATAGCTATTCACAAAATTCCTTGCCCTCCAAAGTATTAGAAGGCTGTCATCCTGCCCTTTCATCTTAACTTGTTGGAGAGATGCTATTTCTTCACAAATTCCAAATATTTCATAACAATTTGGTTTTTTCATCATACTGAACTTTAATTTTTTTCAGGGAACACTACCTATGCTTTTTTAAATACTTTAATATTTGTAATGGAAAAGATCTAAAAATCAACATTTTTTTTCCAGCAGCCTGCACTCCCTGAACTAAATTTTATAAATCAATATGACTTTAAAATAGATGGGTGAGGGCTGGAGAGATGGTTCACCATTTAAAGTGTTTGCTTCCAAAGGCCTAATGACCCAGGATCAATTCCCCAATACCCACATAAAACAAGATGCACAAAGTGGCACATGTACCTGGAGTTCTTTTGCAGTGGCTGGAGGCCCTGGTATGCCCACTCTGTCTTTCTCTCTTCTTTCTATCACTCTCTGCTTACAAAAAATATATATATATATATAAATATTTTGTTAAAAAGATTGGTGACTAAATTGCCTGCCTTATATTTTTATTTAAAGCAAACAAAAATTGGCCATATAGTTGAAAACTTTTATGTATTAATGACAAACTAGCTTTAACAAATTATTTCCTAATAAGGATATTCTGGCAATAAAAGGAAAATTACACAACATGGATGATAGTATTTAGTTTGGTTCACAAAGAAAGTAGGGAAAATAATGGGAAACTTTTGATGATTTTTTTCCCTCATCAATTAAGAAACAATCTTCAAATTAATTCTCTAATGTTATTTTACTATGTGAAATCCCCATTTTCATATAAGAATGAAATCTGAATCTTAATCCACTTTGTAGGTTATTAGTATTCTAATAACAGCCTATTAAAATCAATTAACAACTTGGTATTACAACAAATCCCTCACTGGCTTAAAATATCACATCTTACAGATACAACAACCAACTGATACATAATTTCCATTTTGCATTATCTGTGAACCTTAATGTAGTAAGGCCAGGAAATTCTGAATGCATGGGAGATAATACATGAATGCTTTGTATTAAAATGATATTATATAGATGCTCAAAGCGAACTTGTCTATGAACTTCAATTCTTTCATTAAACACAAGTCATAAAAAATTCTTTTCTTTTTTTCTTTTTTTTTTTTTTTTGAGGAAGGGTCTCTAGCTCACACTAAAGCTCACTCTGTAGCCTTAGGCTAGTCTTGAACTCATGACATCCTCCATCCTAAAAAATATTTTCTAAAAAACATTTTCTATTAATCCTTTAGTAATGTTTAGTTAAAATTGTAATCACAAACCATACATGCATGGGCTCGCATACACATGCACACACACACCACATAGTGCACATGCATATATAAATAAGGAATTTAAAAATAGATCTACCATATGAACAAGCCATCTTACTCCTGGGTATATAGCTTAAAGACTTGACTTTTTGCTATAGAAATACTTGCTTCAACCATGAATGCTGCAGCTCTATTCACAATAGCTAGGAACTGGAATCAGCCCAGATGCCCAACAACTGACAAATGGATAATAAAGATGTGGTGCATACACACAATGGAATTCTACTCAATGGTAAGAAAAAATGAAATTTGCAGGAAAATAGATGGACCTGGAAAAAATTATACTACATGAGGTTATCCAGGCTCAGAAACACAAATCCTATGTGTTCTCTCTCATATGTAGTTCCTTGATCTGCTTACAAGCTATAGTAACAGTACTATAGTAGTACTAGTTAGACAGCTACAGTGAGGCTTAAAGAGATGAGAAGCAGGGAAGGATCAGAGGAGGGGATAGCAGACAGGAAAATGGAGAGACAGGATACAAGGCTGGAAGGGTCTGGGGATACAGGGGTAAAAGCGGGGTGGAAGTGAGGTAGATACAAAAATCTAAAGATAGCATGAATTGGTATTATAAAAACCCATCTTTCTCTTTCTTTTTTTTAGCAAATTAAAGATATAACTCTCTTAAAAAGTAAAATAGTATGGTAGATAGATAGATGGATGGATAGATAGAGAGGGGTAGTTTGGGTTGAAGCATCCTGCAAGGGTAGAGAAAGCTTTACCCTATAATCATGGGTTACTGCTGGTAAATACCAGTGCCAGAATTAGGTTACCCCCATAATGAGCTATTGGTCAGGGAAGTACATGAGACCCCCAGAACAATAAAGGCCATTGCCAAAACACATGGCTTACCACCAGAACTAAATGCTAAGACCCTATTACTGAAGGCACCACAGGCTGTGGTACAGGATATTCAGAGATGATGCTAGAACGGAGATGGAAGCCACCTCCCTTCTAGTCAGCTCTCATGCTGCTGGCCTTAGATAAAAGTAACAAACATGAACAAGCAATGAATCCTGCAAGCTGTAGAATTAACCAGAAAGGAAAGATGTACTCGCTGGTGCAATAGTGGCACACAGGTTACTGTGGTAATCAACTGCTCTTTGACTGGATATGAGGCCTACTCAGTGGAAATGAATTTATGCCTCCTTCTGAGAACCAAGTCAGAAGCCTGTCACTGGGAAGGTCATGGACCCTAAAGAGAAGTTCCCACTAGTCTTTGGCTAAATGGAGATGTCACGCCTAACAAAAAGTCTTCCAAATGTCTCTGTATTTATCCCCTTTGATCCATGCTGTTCTCACCCTTGGTTAGAGAATCTGCTTGTTACAGATGGCAGTGAACATCAGAGAGGCCCAAGACCCATCAGAATGACAAGGAATAAAAGCAGTGTGCCCAACATAATCTGAGTCATCTCTATCATACCTGCTCAGGCCCAGAAAATATTATATATATATATATATATATATATATATATATATATATATATATATATACACATATAATTATATACATAATGTATAAAATTTCCTGCATCACACCACTTACTTCATATAATCTCACACATACTGAACCATAAATATGATTTCATTTCCCTTCTTTTAGCATTTCTTCTAGCATGGTCATAAGATAACCATGAATAATGATGCCTTTTAAAAAGATACCAACAAGCTGGGCATGGTGGCACACGCCTTTAATCCCAGCATTCGGGAGGCAGAGGTAGGAGGATTGCCATGAGTTCAAGGCCACCCTGAGGCTACATAGTGAATTCCAGGTCAGTCTGGGCTAGAGCGAGACCCTACCTTGAAAAACCAAAAATAAAAATAAAAATAAAAGATACCAACATCAAGGATTTTCTGCGGCTAACTCTAGTGATGTGCAGCCGACTTCTAGGAAGAAATAACTCTGCTATGATACCTCTGGCTAAGGGGAGGTGGACTGGCCAAGGGAAACAACATTTCTAACTCATTGAGGCCTCACAGTTTTACCTGAAGCAGAGTCCCTTCTAGGTATCCTCCCATGTGTATGATAAATTAGCTTGACATTTAAATACTGCATGAGATTCTAGTATGACAATGTCATAGCTCATTTAAGTAAACTGCTTACTCTCTAAATTTTGTTTTGAAAAAAACAACCATATATTTAATATCTTTAGCCATCAAGGACATACAAACTGAACTGACTTGGAGATACCATTTCACTCTGGTCAGAATGGTTAGCATAAAGAAAATAAATGTCAAAGCTAGCAAGGGTGTGGAGTAAGAGGAGCCTTTATTCAACTGTTGGTGGAAGAGCAAAACTGGTGCAACCACTATGGAACTCAGTATGGTTTCTCAAAAAGCTCAAAATCAAATTACCATGGGATCCAACTGTACCACCCCTGGGCATATACTCTAAAGACTACACTTCACTAGAGATACTTGCTCAGCCATGTGTGTTGCTGCTCTATTTGCAACAGCTAGGAAACAGAATCAGCCCAGATGGCCATTAACTGATGAATGGATATTGAAGATGTGATGCATATACAAAGTAGAGTCTTATTTGGCTTTAAAGAACAATGACATTTGCAAGAGAATGGATGGATTGGGACTAGATGCTACTAAGTGAGGTCATTCAGGCTCAGAAAGACAATCTCTGAATGTTCTCTTAGATGCAGGTACTAGCTTCAAATATTGGGGTTTGTATATAAGTTGGAGTGAGAGGAGGCACAGGGGGGATGCTAGAAAGGGATGGGGGAGGGTTAAGGGAGGGGTATAAGAACATACATGATAAAGAAGATGAGCAGAAGACTGGGGTAGAGAGGTTTAAGTAGAGATGGGGTGGAGGATGAAAAAGAGACAGGCATAGAGGGAGGCATATAGAAACCTACATCTTTGTTAACTAATTAAAAATATAGATTTTAAAAAGCTTGAAAGCCTACAGGAGTGGATAATTCTGCTCTCCAAAGTCCTAAGTTAATAAATGAGAATCCCAGGGCTGGAGAGATGGCTCAGCGGTTAAGGCACTTGCCTCCAGTGCCTAAGGCCCGGGTTCAATTCCCCAGGACCCACATAAGCCAGACCCACAAGGTGGTGGCCCTGGTTCAGTCTCTCTCTTCCTCTCTCTCTGTTTGAAAATAAATAAATAAAATATTAAAAATAAATAAATAAATAAATGAGAATCCCTAGGCCAGGGGTGGGATACCTCCCAGTGAGTTGTTGATCAGGGTCACAGAGTCCACCATAATAATACAGGCTATTGCCCACAAGAAGTAGATGGTAAGGTCCTATTGTTGAAGCCATTACATGCTTAGGGTGCAGGGCACAAAGAAATATAGCTGGAGCCAGGCTGGAAACTTTCTCCCTGCTGACTAGCTATGATTGTACTCAAAGATGCATGTAGGTTGCTGGAAGGAAAAAAAATAATAAATCAATAGTTTTACCAAGTAGTGACCTTGGGAGCCATACAACCAACCATCCAGGCAAGATGTGCTCACTGGTACAATAGTGGCATGACTATTACAGGGGTAACCAACTTCTGTCTAACTTGATTTGAAGCCTCCTCGATGGAAGGAAATTCATGGGGCTGGAAAGGTCACAGGTTCCAGAAGAGAAGCCACTCCAGTGCTTAGTTAAATGGATATGATGTGCCCATCCAACTGCTCTCTAGTCTTTATGCTTCACCCATAGATTAGTGTTGCTCTCAGTTTTGGTTAGAGAAGCTTCTTTGTGAAATTGGCAGCGACTACTGGGGAAGACTCAAAACTGACAAGGAGACATCTATATCACTCCACCCAAAGCCCAGGGACCACTATGGAAGAGGCAGAAGGAATGTAAGAGCAGAGGATGAGGAGGAGTGCTACAGTACATTGTCTTCTGGACATGACGTCCATGATCTCACAGCAACTGCTGATATCAGCACAAGACCTGCACAACACTGGGCCCGGCAATAATTTGAGCATGGTGGAGGAGAGCACAAGGCCCCTATCCCTCCTGGGTGGTCATGGGCAGGCAATGGCTGATGGGGAAGGGAAAGACATTTTCATCAGCAGTGTATCCAATGGTACATTGTATGGGCTTTGGTTAATAACCCTCCACCCAGGCATGTGCAAGGACATCTAAACTCAGTGAGACACACACACACACACACACACACACACACACACACACACACACATATCCATGTACAAGATGGACTAGTTCAGGAGGAGGAGGTCAGTGGGAGGAGATGGGCAGAGGGGACAAGAGATGGTAATGGGAGAGGAATATAACCAAAACACATTATATATGAGTATAAAACAAAAATAAATAAATTTTTAAAAATATTTAAAAATCAGTCTAGGGGCTGGGGAGATGGCTTAGCAGTTACAAGGCACCTGCCTGCAAAGCCTGCCAGCCTGGGTTCAATGCCTCAGATACCTACATAAAGCTGGATGGACACTGGTTTTGCAGCAGCAAGAGATCCTGGTGTACTCATAGGCACACATACTCATGCACGCGTGCGCACAGATAAATACTTTTAAAATCTGCCTGGTAAATACTTTCCTATACTTGACGAAGTACTTCAGTGGTGAGATTCCTAGAATTGGAACCAATAAACATATGCAAACTTTAAATTTTAACAATTTACTAAAATCTTTACCCTGCAAATAATGAAACCAACCTATAAACCTCTCTTGCCTTCACTATTATGCCAGATTATTAATTTGTAAAAGCTTTTGTCAAATTAATACTGAAAATGAAGCATGGGTAAAGTTGTCATGCACTCATATGATGTAGCGCTCTTTACCTGTGATGATAAAGTAGCTACACGTCAACAATAGACAACCTCATGAACAACGTGGGCTGAAAGGCGTTGAAGAACAGAAGATGATTCTAGATAGGCTTAAAATATTCCAAAAAGTGTTGTTTATGGCCATATAGCAAGGTGATTAAAAATTGAAGGAAAAAAATTCAAGGGTTACAATAACTACAACACGCAGGATGAGAGATACCTCCAGTGCCGAGACATATGGATTAGCTGCAAAAGGCACTTGCATATGGGGGCTGCAAAAGGCGCTTGCTTGCAAAGCCTGATGGCATGGGTTTGATTCCCCAGTACCTACGTGAAGCCAGATGCACAAAGTGGCACATGCCTGTGGAGTTGGTTTGCAGCAGCAGAAGGCCCCAGTGTGCACATTCATTCTCATTCTCTCTCTCTCTATCTCGCTCTCTCTCTCTCTCTCTCTCTCGTAAATCAAATAAACTTTTTAAAAAAGTATGAAGGGGCTTCAAATGTAGTGATAATATCTTAATTCTTAAGTATAACCTGGTTTAATTCTTTTGCTGTGTGTGTGTTTTTTTCAAGGTAAGGTCTCACTTTAGCCTAGGTTGACCTAGAGCTCTCTTTGTAGTCCCAGGCTGGCCTCAAACTCACAGCAATCCTCCTATTTCTGCCTGCCCACTGCTGGGATTAAAGGTGTGCACCACCACGCCCAGCTCTGTTTAATTCTTATATCGAAGCAATCCTTAAAATTTTCTATGTGCATGCGGTGCAAATGCAAAAAACATACAGAAAATTTAGTAAAATATAGTATCACATTTTAAACTGTCCATTTCACTAGCCTAATCATGACTGGGTTTTTGTTGCTGTTTAGTTTTTTTTTTTAATTTCTTTGTATATTCTAGATATAATCCTCTGTTAAGTCTATAACTTGCAATATTTTCTTCAACTTCTGTGTCTGACTCTTCATCTGATTAACAATTTTCTGTGCTGTACAAAAGCTTTTGAATTTTATGACATCCAACTTAACTTATTGACCTTAATTTATGGGGTTATATTCAGAACGTCTTTTTCTGTGCTTATATCTTGAAATGTTTTCCCCTACTTTCCTCTCTAAGAGTTTTGAGGCTTTTGTTAATATCTTTATACATCTGGAGGTGATTTTTGTAAGGGTGAGAGATAAGGATATAGTTTCACTCTTCTACACGTAGATATCCAGTCTTCCAAACACAATTTGCTACCGAAGCTATCTTTTCTGTGGTGTAAATTTATGGTATGATTGTTAAAAGTCAGGTGGCTGTAGCTGCGTAGGTTTCTGTCTAGAATTTCCATTCTGGTCCATTGATCTATAGGCTTGCTTTGGTGCCAGCATCATGTGATCGTGGTTCTACACTGTAACTTGAAATCAGGTATGGTGATACCTTTGACCTTATTCTTTTTGCTCAGGCTTGTTTCAACTATCTGAGATGTTTTGTGCTTCCACATGAATTTTAAGATTTTTTAAAAAATTCTTTGAAGAATGGCATTGGGGTTTTAATGCGGCTAGCACTCAATCTGCAGGTGCTTTTTGTAAAATAGACATTTTCACAATATCAATGCTTGCAACCCATGAGCGTGGTGGAGACCTTTCCTTCCATCTTCTAGTGTTTCCTTCAATTTGAGTGTTTACACTTTTCAGTGTAGAGGTCTTTCACTTTCTTGTTTAGAGTTGATCTATTTTTTGAGATGATTGCAAATGAGATTATTTCCCTGACTTCTTTCCCCCCAGCATATTTGTTATTGGTACATAGAAAGGCTACTGACTTTTTGTATGTTCATTTTGTATCCTGACACTTTGCTGAAAGAGTAAGAATTTTCTGGTCTACTTTTTAGGATCTCTTATGTATCAAGCCACAACACTATAAATGAAGATACTTTGACTTCTTCCTTTCCTATTTGTATTTCTCTTATTTGCTTCTTTTGTCTTAATGCTATAGCTGTCTACCAAAATTAAACCAAGATAGATAAATAATTTAAACAGATACATAACAAGCAACAAGACTAAAGCACTAATAAAAAAAATTCCCCACTGTAAAAAGTTCAAGCCCAGATGGATTCAATGCTAAATACTATTGGACCTGTAAAGAATTAATATCAATGCATCTTGAACTATTCTATAAGAAAGGACAGAACACTACCAAACTGTTTTTTTTAAAAGGCATGTGCCACCATGCCTGTCTTTTTTTATTTCAAATATTTTTATTTGCAGAGAGAGAGAGAGAGAGAGAGAGAGAGAGAGAGAGATATGAATGAGTGGATACCAGGGCCTCAAGTCGCATGCACCACTTTGTGCATCTGGCTTTACATAGGAACTGGGGAATTGAACCCAGGTCTTTAGGCTTTTCAGGCAACTGTCTTAACCACTGAGTGATCTCTCCAGCCCCCAAATTCTTTTCTTATGAAACTAACATTATCCTTATACCAAAACCAGATAAAGGCACCACAATCAAAGAAAATTATAGACCAATTTCCGGAGGAGGAACATAGATGCAAAAATTCTCAATAAAATGCTTGCAAAAACCTAATTCAGGAACACATCTAAAAGAATGCTTACCACCATCAAGTTGTCTTTATTCCAGAAAATCAAAGCTAGGTCAACATATGCAAATTAACAAATATAATATAGTGCTTAGATGGATTCAAGGACTGAAATCAAATGATTATCTCAAAAGATGCAGAAAAAAGTGCTTAACAAAACCCAGTAATCCTCCATAATAAATGGCCTGAGGAGAAAGGAACAAAAGGTTCCTATCTCAACCTAATAAAGGCTGTACAAAACAAACATACAGGGAACATTATGCTAATGGAGAAAAACTGAAAACATTCCCACTAATATAAAAAAAAACCAAGACAAAGGTGTTCACTTTATTTTTTAATATTTATTTATTTAAGAGAGAGAAAGAGAAAGAGGCAGAGGGAGAGAAGAGGAGGAAGAAGAGGAGGAGGAAAGAGTATGGGCCTGTTAGGGCTTCCTGCCACTGCAAACAAACTCCAGATGCATGAGCCATATTATGTATTTGGCTTTACGTGGGAACTGGAGAATTGAACCCAGGTTATCCAGCTTTGCAAGCAAGTGCTTTAACCTCTGAGTTATCTTTCCAACCCCACTTTCTGTACTCTTAAAGATAGTGCTGAAATTTGTCATTTGTTTTTCTTTCTTTTCTTTCTTTTTTTTTTTTTTTTTTTTGGCTTTTCTCAGTAGGGTCTCACTCTAGCCCAGGCTGACCTGGAATTCACTATGTAGTCTCAGGGTGGCCTTGAACTCACAGCAATCCTCCTACCTCTGCCTCCTGAGTGCTGGAATTAAAGGCGTGCGCCACCACACCTGGCAGTTCTTTTTGTTTTTGAGACAAGATCATGCTATGCAACTCAGTCCAATATCAAACTTAGAGTCCTTGTTGGGCCTTGACCTGCCCCCAATCCTGGGATTACAGGTGAGCACCACTACACCTCATTCAAGTTGCAGTTATTACTTTACAGAAACATTTCTTGGATTCTACTTGATGAAAATGACAAAATCCATGTACTTTCTGTCAGTCACATTCAATTCTACTGTATGTTTTATCCTGCCTCACCCACTTGCTAGATTGTCACCTTGCAATGGCTTTCTTACTTCCCCCATCCTGTTCATCCATAGTTCTAGTTCTGAAGCTATAAGTAATGCTAGCACACACACACACACACACACACACACACACACACACACAAATATAAACTGCTATGTCTATTTAATGGGTGCAATCTAATAGTGGTATGGTTGTACAATAACATGCGACACAGAACCACACACCAAAAAATGTTTAAAATTGTATAACCTGGGGCTGGTAAGATGTTTCAAGTGGTAAAGTGCTTGCCCAAAAGCATAAAGCCCAGGGTTCAGGATTCAAATCTCCAACATCCATATAAAAGCATACCTGCATGCCCAGTGCTGGGGGAATCAGAGACAGGGGTCCCCAGGGCAAACTGGCTAGCTAGTCAGGCACAGTTGGTAAGCTCTGAGTTTAGTGAGAGATCCTGTCACAAAAAGTACAGTGGAGAGCAATCAAGGAAGACACCTGATGTGGACATCTGGCTTCCATGTGCATGTATATGCAGGTGCACCCACACATACATGAACATCCATACACACACATAAAACAACAAGCACGCACACACACATACAAAACAAATATACATACACATACAAAATATACATACACAAACACACATGCAAAACAATGACACACACATATACACATACACAACAAAAATATATACACATACACGCATGCAAAACATTAAGTAAAATAAGATACTATTATCACTGTTGTGCCGGGTGTGATGGCGCTTGCCTTTAATCCCAGCATTCCGGAGGCAGAGGTAGGAGGATCGCCATGAGTTCAAGGCCACCCTGAGACTTCACAGAGTGAATTCCAGGTCAGCCTGGGCCAGAGTGAGTCCCTACCTTGAAAAACAACAATGAAGAGAAGGAAGGAGAAGGAGGAGGAGAAAGAGGGGGAGGAAGGGGAGGAAGAAGAAGAGGAGGAGGAAGAAGAAGAAGAAGGAAAGAAGAAAGAAGGAAGAAGAAGAAACTGACTAGACCATTTTCTACTATATATGTATGTTCCCCCAAAGCAGCCACCCTCTCCTAAATGGTTTGTGCTTAGTCAACTACCTCCAGAGCAGGCACTGCTTGCCTGCTCCTCTCCATTCTCTCCCCACTGTCCCTGGACAACTGACCCATATGGGGCTCTAGCTACTCCATAACACACAACAGTCCAAACTGTCTACTTCCAGTCCGAAGCTCTCTTTCTCCTTGCAAATGTCCAGCTAATTGCTTCCATTGAGGAAAGGATGTTTGAGGAATGGCTTGAAGGAAATGCAAGATTTTATCCAGGCAGCAAAAGGAGCAAAAAGATATAACTTCAGGCTTTGTAATAAGAGACTTTCTAGTAAATTTGGAAGCCTCACTGTGGCTTACAGTGACACAGTCAGTGCCCAGCTGGTGGCCTCGGTGACTGTTCATTCAGGTCACTTGTAATAAAATTCAAACTCCACAAGAGGCCCTTATCTTTTGCCACTTTGCTTTGCAAATATGTTCCCAAGCCATATTCCTGCTATCAATTACTTGGGTTTTGAAATGGAAGAAAAAAATTTTTTTCATTAATTTTTAAAGGAACCTATTATTTTTTTTAATAACTCTGAAATAACCACACAGCTTCCAGAAAAGACTCCTGTGTAACTTTAAGAAAATAAAACCTAAGTTTTGCCCTTGCCAGGTTAAACAAAGAACAAACCGAGCCTTTGCCCTTACCAGTCAAACAAAGGACAGACCTAGACTTTGTCCTTGCCAGTTAAACAAAGGATAGACCTAAGCTTTGCCCTTGCCAGTTAAATAAAGAATAGGCCTAGACTTTGTCCTTGTCAGTTAAGCAAAGGATAGACCTAGAATTTGCCCTTGCCAGTCAAAAAGGACAGAGCTAGAGTTAGTGTCCCCTTGCCAGTTAAACAAAAGATAGATCCAGGCTTTGCCCTTGCCAGCTGATCACTTGCTACTAAGGTGAGGCATTAAGCAGGGCCTTTGATTGTTCTGTTTTGACCAGCTGTTTGATTGACATTCTTTCAGGTATCTTCTCCCTTCCTTGAGAACCTAACGTAGTTTGCTGGGGTAACAGCAGCTCCTTAGGCCCTTCGTATTGGCCATAATCTTCTTAAAGGCGAAAATCCCAATGTCAAAGGAAACACCCCTGAAATACAGCCAGCACCTTCCTTATTTCTACCTTCCCTCCAGCCTACCATGATACATTTAAACACTGTTTCCTGTGCTATAATCATAGAGCTACAATACAGGAATCAAAAAAGTCACAAAGAATATCCAGATTCCATAAACTTCTGTATAACATTTCCAGCACTAAAGTCTTTGTGGTGGGATAAAGTCAAACATCAGGAAAAAAAAATGTCAAGGTCAAAAGGGAAACTTTTTGACAAGAAACAAAATCAGTCCATTTCTACCATCTGGGTCTTGAGAGCTTGTTTGGAGGTTGTAGCAGGGGAGCACAGCTACTTGTATACCCTTGACTGGAGACTGGTCCTCTTCTATTCGGGGAAGGTCGTCCTTTTCGACCAAGCTTGCAGCTTTGGGAGGGATGCACATGGAGAGGTGAGGGAGGAAGGGGACACTCACCTAGCCAGCCAGATCAGTTGAATCAACCCTGGCGATCAACAGTGTGACAGATGTGGCAGCCAGATCGCCCTCACATCCCCATCTGGGTCTAAACTGATGGGCGGGTACTAGATAAGGTAAGAAACCTACTTACTTGAAATTTTCTAATCATTGTCCTGACAATCACACATTAAGGAAACAGAAAGGGTTTCCCTGTAGTTGGGAGTATGCTGAAGAGTCTGCAATCATTCCTGTAGCCCTTAACAGACAACCCCTTTGTTTCCATTAATCACTGCAGGAATGAATTCAGGACACTCTCGTATCAGTAAACTCTCACTGCTGCTGAAATATAGCTCACCTCTATTGTCAATACAGGACAGCAAACAGATGGAAAAAATCAAGTTTACCAATGGCAAACTGGAAAATGATTTTTTAACTTATATGGAAAAATCCCAAAATTCCAAATTGATCAAACACCTTAAATAAGACTTGAAATAGGAGCTGGAGAGATGGCTTGGTGGTTAAGGTGTTTGCCTGCAAAATTTAACGACCTGAGAGCTTGATTCCCCAGTACCTACTTAAAGCCAGATACACCAAGTAGCACATGCATCTGGAGTTCATTCGCAGTGGCTAAAAGCCATGCAGTCTGTCTCTCTTCTCTCTCTCTTCTCTCTCTCTCTCTCTCTCTCTGCTTACAAGTAAATAAGTAAAAAAATTTTTTAAAAATTCAAAGACTTGAAACAGACTGCTAATGGAGAAAGTAGAGAAAACACTTCAAGATTCAGGCAGTCTAGGCCTTTATGAGTAGTACAGGACTTTGGTTGCTCAGAAAATAATGCCAATAATTGATAAATGGAACCTCATAGAATGAAAAAGCTTCTGTACAACAAAGGAACCGTTCACTGGGTGAAAAGACAGTTTAAAGAATGGGAAAAACATCTCTGCTAGCTGTCCATCTGATAGAGGATTAGTATCCAGAATACACAAAGAACTAAAACAAAACAAACAAAAAGCAAACTGGCTAAAGGACTGTTGCACTTCATCTTTCTTACCACTTAGATGGATCAGGAATCAGGTGGGATCTTCTCTCTTCTCTTAGGAAGACCTCTGAGCACCTTTCCAGAAAGGAGGAACTCTGGGGCAGGAATCCCCACCTCTCAGAGCGGAGAGCCCTTCCGGCAACAGCCTCTATGTAAGAGTGCTTCCAGGAACCAAAGCAGTGCCCTTTCGCCTGGCTGCCCTTCCTCCCTGCAGCTGAGCACATCTGCCCCGCTGCTGCTGTCCTTCACAGACAACGAAACCCAGCTTCTTCAGCCTCCTGACTTGGACTGAAGACCAGAAGCTTCCCAGGAATCCTCAGGCCTTCAGTGACAGGTTGGAACTGTGAGGCATCCAGCCTCGTGGACTCTACAGTAACCAGCCTCTTCAGATAGCCCTTGTTGGACTGTTCAGTCAGGACTGTGTAAGTCAACATAATTCTCCCTTCCACTTTCACACTACTAGTACCTTCCACTCTCCTCCCTACACCTGCAAGCCCCTTTGCCCTCTCATGGGCTGCTGTCTAGTTTCCTGGGCTCCACAGACACTCCCTCCCCCATAAGGACCCATAAAGTATATAAGCTAAGATCTGCATATGAGAGAAACATGAAGTTCTTGTCTTTCTTAGTCTTGATTAACTCTTTTCTATATTTTCCAGTTCCATCCACTTTCCTGTAAAATTCATTACTTTTTCTTTATGGCTTAATGTAATACCATTGTATATGTACCATATTTTCATTAACCATTCATCAGTTGGTGGATGTCTAGGCTGGGGAAGGGGTCATTGAGCTATCATATGACCCAGCTATAGCACTCCAGGGTATATACCAAAGGAGTCTATTAGTTTTATGCTGTGATTTCACATAAATGCTGTTTTATTTTCTGTTACAAAATGCTGTTTGTAGTCCCTGTAGACAGTAACTTAAAAACAGTAATTGAAGGCTGGAGAGATGGTTTAGCTGGTTAAAGCACTTGTTTGCAAAGCTTGCTGGTCCAGGTTTGATTCTTCAGTACCCATGTAAAGCTAAGCACACAAAGTGGCACATGCATCTGGAGTTCACTCACAGAGACAAGAAACCGTGGTGCACTGATATTGTCTGTCTGTCTCTCTTTGTGTCTTACTATAAAATAAATAAATAAAATATTTTAAGAAAACAACAGTGAGTGTGAGAATTTAAAGTATGACGTGGGGGGAAAAAAGCAAGAGGTCTTTTATTTAATCTGTCAGTTTTCTTTCATAATCACATTTTATCTTTTTTTTCAAGAAGGAAGTAAATAAAGTTTAAGATGCTGAAAATATTGTAATGGACTTACTAGGCACTTATTTTCAAAACTGTAAGAGGTACAAATTTCAC
>PVHP010040033.1:0-16053 GCA_004024765.1 Zapus hudsonius | reverse complement strand
TCTGTTCTTTTGAGTGTTCGCTTAGTAAGATCTGCTCAAAGTCAGACCATTTTTTCCTAAATTTCGATGTGTCATTTTTCCTTTCAGCTGAGTAGAGTTCCATCGTATAAATATACCACAGTTTCGCTGTCCATTCCTCCATAGATGGGCATTTGGGCTGATTCCAGTTCTTGGCTATTATGAATTGAGCTGCTATAAAAATAGTTGTACAAAATTTTCAGCATCGAGATGTGGCATCCTGCGGGTAGATGCCTAGTAGAGGGATATCTGGGTCCATTGGTAGTTCTATGTCCATTCTGTCTAGAAGTCTCCACACTGATTTCCATAGCGGTTGAACCAGTTTGCAATCCCACCAGCAGTGAATGAGGGTTCCTTTTTCCCCGCATCCTCGCCAGCAACAAGATCAATGGAACAGAATTGAAGACCCAGCTGTAAATGGAAGTAACTTCAGTTATTTGGTCTTTGACAAGGGGCCAACATTGTATGCTGAGCCAAAGATAGCATCTTCAACAAATGGTGCTGGAGGAATTAGATAAACGTATAAAAAAATGAAAATAGACCCACTCCTTTCACCTTGTACAAAAATCAACTCCAAATGGATCAGAGACCTTAATATAAATCCGGTAACCATGAATACCCTGGAAGAAAAAATAGGAGGAACTCTACAAGAAATAGGAGTGGGAAAAATTTCCTGAGCAAATCTCCAGCAGCTCAGGAAATACGACAAACACTTAACCAATGGGACCTGTTCAGGCTCAGAAGCTTCTGTACAGACAAACAAACCATACTCAGAGCCAATAGAACCCCTTCAAACTGGGAAATTATTTTCACCAGCTACAACTCAGACAGAGGACTAATTTCCAAAACCTACAGAGAACTAAAAAAATTGATAACAAAACCCCAAAATGCCCCCTCACAAAATGGGGCACTGATCTCAACAGAGAATTCACGGAGGAGGAAACACATATGGCCTTGACTCATTTAAGTAAGTGCTCAGCATCCCTGAGCATCAGGGAAATGCAAATCAAAACCACAATGAGATACCATCTTACCCCTGTCAGAATGGCAATCATAAAGAAAACCACAATTGTTTTTAAATTAATATCTTTATTATGAATAATTTTATACATTGTATAAGCAAATCTTGTTATTGTGCCCTCATTTCCCTCTGCTCTGTCCCCTGCCCACTAGGGTCCTCCCTCAGTGCACATACTGGATCTGTCCATAGTTTAGTGGGTTATGAACTGCACCAGAGGTAGCCAGTTCTTTTTCTTCCCCTTTTGAGTGTGTTGTTGAGGTGGGGAAGGAGGAGATGTCTCTGGATATTCTCCCCCCCCACCATGGCTCTTACATTCTTTCTCTCCCCTTTTCTGCTCATTTCCCTGAGCCATGGTAGGTGAGTTTTAAGTCTGGTTTATTGTTGAGATCTTAAGTGTCTCTGGATTACTGCTTTGGGTTGTGTTGGGTATGGTTGGTGTCTGTCTCCATTGATCTTTCATGGGTTATCTGACTTGCTGTGGTGATTGGTCTCCTGGTTGTCTTTTACTTTCTCATAGGTTTCATTTGACACCTGTGTGACAGGCCAGGGGTGGTTCATCTCCTGCCAGGTTGTCAGCAATCATCCCATGTGTTGTTGGAGGAATTGGGTTGTACCTTGCTCTCATTTGTTTCTGAGTATATTTAGATTTTTCATTTTTTTCCAGGAGTTATTGCTTTAGTATAGGGAAGTGTTTCTGGCTTGTTTTTTCTTCACATTTTATTTCAGGTGTAGTTTGGAATATAATAGATTAACAGTGAAACACTGTCAAATGAAACATGGCAATAGAAAAATTCAGAGTGAAATAGTAAACAAAATTATTTTATATTTGTATGGATAAAAATGAAATGATAAAATCAAATACATCATTTTGAACATTACTTACAGTTTAAAATTAGGTTTTAAACTGTCTCTGAAAAGGTTGAGATTTATAGGACAGGAAGAAATCTCTCCAATTGGAAAAAAAAACTGTAATAAGGAAACTAATAATAAAAATAAAATCTAAATAAACCTTAAATTCTTATGTGCTTACTAATCTATAACAAACAACATATTTTATGCTATTATGGTACATTTAGTATTTGTTGAGTATGGTCAATTTATTCAAGAAAATTAAAGTAAAATTAATAAGTTAAAATGAAAGATTTCTATTTAATTTTGATATTTACCTGTATTATTATTTACTGAAATACCTTTCACTGACCACAAATGGAATTAAGTTGGGCATTTCCCCAGTGATGTGTGAGTGATCCAATCTCTACTAAATCACTTCCCAGGTGTCACCTCTGGGGCAGTGATTAATGACATTCTAATAAAATTCTCTTGGCAGTCGGAAACTGAAATGTCATTTCTATGGGTAAGAATAATTTTCCACTAAGTAGACCTTTCTATATGCTGAGATACTTACTAAAATAGTTTAGCTATTTTTCAAAACAACCAAATCAAAATAGTACATATTGGAATTATTTAGATGATTAAAATAGAAACACTTAAAACAGTTTTGTCTACTTTTTTACCTAGTTTTATTTAGTATTACTTGTGTTATTTTGTTTTCCTGAAATCTTACCTTTCTCCTTCTGTCAAGGTCCCCAGTGGACTCACTGTTATTAATATTCAGGTGAAATCAAATTTTACTTTACCAAAAATTAATGTTAAGATGGCCTTAAAGAATATGTCTTTTAAGAACCTATTTTTCTTATCTTACAATTTCACACAACACTTGCCCTATTACATAGGAAGTCTAAATACTTTGTAATGATTATTAAATAAACTATCATAAAATGTCAAGACTTAGGATTTTAGTGGATGTCTTACTAGGTAAAATGTTTTCTCTGCAAATCTCATGACCTGGGTTCAGACCCAGAATTCAAAAGAAGCCAGATCTTATGAGGCAGAAATCTCTTTTCTCTCCTATATCAAGCTCTCCTACATCAAGATAGGAGGTGGAGTCAGGAGAATCCTGGAAACTCAGGGTCCCCTCAGCCTGGTGAATGTTGGGTGAAAAGTGAGGGATAGGAGTAAGGTGAGACCTGTTCTCTTGACCTCTTCATACAGTCAGAGGCACACATGGTTGAGATCACACTCAAACCAAAATATTGAAAAAAAAAGATTTGTTTTTGACATTTTTCACTTTTGAACTCACTGTGAACAAACTCTCTTCATCCCTCAGCCAGGGCCAGATGAAACAGGAAGTGGAGCCATGCCAGGTTCTGTTGGGAAATTACTCAGTGTTGTAAACCACAGAGAATTAATGGCCATTCTATATTCATTTGATTTTTCTCACCTATGGATATCCAGTATACTGTATCTCAGATGAAAACATGAAAAGACAGAGCCAGCAATAAATTCCTCAAGCCTCACTCACGTAGAAAGCCATGAAATTATGATATGAAGGCAAGTACTTTAGGTCTAATCTTTTTAAATATCTTTATTTATTTATTTGCCAGTACAGAGAGAGAGGGGAAGAGAGAGTGAGAGAGACAGAAAGAGAGAGGAAGAAGCCACAGGTCTGAGCCATCTCTCAGCTCCTACCACCTGCTTCTATTCCCACTTTACTTCTATGCTGTAGCATTTCACTGTTGTGTGAGGAAAGTAAAACAAAAACTTGGGAACATTGAGTGTGACATCAATTAAGAAACAAAGAAAAAATGTGCCTAAATGTAGTATCTCACCAGATAGAATGAGATTTGATATAAGAGGAATAACAAGATTGACCAATTACCATTCTTTTGGGAGATAAGGCTAACATGGCACATAGAAAACAGTTACTTTAATCGAGATTATCAGAGGACTTTTGATTGATAATGGTAAAGTAAGAGCACATATATGCACGGTCCTGTGTTTTGAAAGGTATCAAATTTGGCTTCATATGTCATTTTATGTGCCTCGGCACAATTACTATCTCAGATCATCTGTCCACATGTCACACATGTTTCTTGACAAATTTTTCTTTTCTTTGTTTGTTTTGTTTGGTTGAATTAAGTCTTAGTTATAGATCCTTTTATTTTCTTTGTCTTTCTTCATATTCTGTTTTAATTAAATTTTTCTTCTAATTTCCAGTAGTGTCTAGATATAAAAGTGATTTCCTGGGAGTGAATGTGTGAATATGTGATACACTCTGATGGTGACTACATCTCCATTCTTCTCTGCTTTTTGACTTGCATCTCCTCACACTCTCAGTCCATTCTCCCAAGTGCTTTATCCAAACATTTTAAAAAATCCCATTTTTAAAACAACATAGCCATGAATATTCAGACTTCCTTCCAGGACACATCATCAGTGTTTCATATAACTCTATTAAATTTTCTCCCATTGTTTTATTTGGTCAATTTGTTTGCTTTATTTATTTATTTATTTATTTATTTATTTATTTATTTATTTATTTATTTATTTATTTATTTATTTATTTTTGAGATGGTTTCTTCCAAAACCTGCATGTGGAGTCCCTTTATAGTGGCTGGAGGCCCTGGCATGCCCACTCTCTCTGTCTGTCACTCTTCTCTCTCTGCTTCTAAACAAAAAAACAAACAAACAAATAAATTACATTGAAAATTCCCTTGCTACAATCTAATAGTAAAAGTAAAAGTAGTCACATTTGTTTTTGCATATTAAAGGATTTTACAGATACAACCTAGGATTAATTTTCTTCCCCATCTACTAAATAAACACATTCTATCAATAGATACTGTAATGGCCAACAATCTTGCAATATTTTAGCTTCTGGGGCTGGACATCTAACTTATTTCTCTAGAATCTACACTTTCAGGAGTTCAGTAGAAAACGAGTTAATATGTGATATTTCAGGAAGCTACATGGACCAAGATTCTCTGCCAAAAATCTGCATCTGGCTTAAGAGTTTGATCCATATGTCTTTTGAAAGAACTGGCAGATGACTCCCTTTTTGTTCACATCAGTACCCATGCATTTTTGTTCCAACCCAAACAAGGGTAGTTTTCAGTGGTTACTACTGGGGGAAACATTTTAGCATTTGCTAGCCATCTGTTTGTGATCCCCATATGACAATCCTGTCCATCAAATTTCCCCTGAAAAAAGTACATTAGAACCAGGCAGGGATTTGACATCATAATTTGAATGGTAGCACTAATTATTTCTTTGTGCAAATTCTTACATACACATATGTTTTGTTCAATATAATATTTAATCATTTATACTATGTTCCATGACATTTTAATTTGGAAGATAGAAAAAGTGAATTTTACTGCACAGAAATTATTATCTGTGGCTTTGTTTCTTATGTGAAAATGACAAAAATTTGTAACTTTTTACAGCTACTATGTATTCAATAAGTAAGTGCCCACCCAATGAAAAAATTTTATTATTTTACCTTTTGGTCCTTCTCTTTATATTTTTTATAAGTTAGAGGAATCCTAAAAATTCTTATGGGACCCGAGTTCAAAATTTCTAACAATTTAATGAGTATATACCCATTATAAAGATATGGAAATTGAGATTTGGACAGTTGGGTTAGCCAAAGTGATATGGGGTGGTTATTGAGCTAATTTTACGTCCACACTACTTCTGAATGTATGTTTCACATTTTTCATACTTGATATTGTCAAAAGAATCCTTCACCTTTTATATTTCTGTGATTTGGAATTCTATTGTATTATATATTTATTAATTTCTGAATAGAATGGAAATATATTTATATACTTTTTAATGAAAATCAAAATAACTTACTCTCATGAAAGTGGGGTAGTTATACAGTGCTCATCAATAAAAGTTAATTGTTAGTTATCCCTATATTAAAAAAAGCGTCTTCACATGCAGCAAACTTAACATTTCAGCATTTGACTGGTTCAAATGTTAATTGGAACCTTGAGACAGTGAAACAGAATTGAAGAATTAAATGCATTTATGACACAAATGCATTAGATGTGCTGTTTTAAAGTACTGAATGTTTTTCTTAAAGATGATTTAATTACTGAATTGATTTTAGCTATAGATTAATAAGTAGTAGGTGTATAAATAAAGTCAGTCACATTTGTGGAAGAATAGATTAATACACATAATCTTTCATATGATGTGGTCTCACCTTGATCAATAATTTTCAGGTAATTGCTTTTACTTAGCTAATATTGCTAGCATGAAGAATTTAATAAGTATATGATTAAAATTGGCATGTATCTCCTCACTCTCAAATATCTGTTTTTAACATTACATAAGAATTTTTGAATGTTCTATGATTTATAAAAATTATTAAATAGCTTTGTCAAAAACATAATTTTGTAAATTCACATTATTCTCAGAGAATCAATAATAAACACCCTTGACTCCTCTCAATTTCAGTTGTTAGCATTGTTTGTTTTAGTACTGATACTTTACACATGACCTATGATGTTCAGTGTCATGAATTGAGGCATTATTATTGTGGATTGTGTAGCCTAATTCATTGTCCTATTTTTCTATTTTATTGAATAAAATGTATAGTTGATAGAAACTGCATTATTGATGCCTAAAAAATCTGTTTCAACTCATTTCTGACAAGATTAAAATTTTCTTGCTTATGAACATACTTAGTATAATTACTAAGTCTTTTTTTAAAGAGTAAATAAAATTATGCTTTTAACAGTACTATAAAATATTTGAAGTAATGTAATACTGTATTCATCCCGGGTAGAACTATAAACAACTGTCTCCAAGGTTTGAGAAGATTTTATTCAGAAAACTTATGGGAATGCCTAGTACATGTGAGTTAATATCACTAAGTTTTTTTAGTTTTCTCATCTGAACACTCTGATTTTGGAGTTGGATGTTTATTAAATTATTTCCCTGGATGAAAACATTTATATACAGAGCATGTTACATTTATTTACATAACTACATTAATTTATCAAATATACTCTAATTATTGTACTTATGCTTATTTAGTTTATGAATAAAACATCTTTGATGATTATTATTTAACATTCAGTTTCTTCAAAATTTTCATTTTTCAAAGCACAAGAAGATTTAAAAATATCTAGCATCAAACCTTGGCATGGGACATAAGGACACATGTCTATATGTCTGTATTACCTAGGACTTGGCTTAGTCAGAGGACCATGAATTTGAGGTCATCCTGGGATATGTTCCCCTCCAAAAGACCTCTCTCGCTCTCTCTCTCTCATATGTATATATATATATGAGATATACATATGAGACATATGTATATATGTATATATATGAGATATACATATATATATATATATTTCATATGATACTTCTGCTTTCTTGATCTATAAATACATTGAATATATTTTCCTGTGTTCTATATTGCAAACATTTTAATATCTTTAATATCCTCCCAGGGAAACAGACTAATAGCCTATCGTGTTTCCTTATGATCCTCATTCTCTTATGTACAGCCCATCTTGATAACTTTGATCACTGGGATTGCTAATAATTGGGTTTCATCTTCTTTTCTTTTGTTGTCTAAACCTACTTCCCATGTGATTTTACTCAGAGCATCTAGCTGCCCAAAACACCTATCTTAATAAGTCAGGCCCAATTGTTTTCTGAATTATATTATAACATTTATTCTACATTCAAATTGAGGTGACCTATATTTAAATAGCAATTGCTGAGGAGCAAATGCCTAAATGAATGAATCACACATTCTCCATGGCCCCAGAAAAAGTCAACTCCATTCTTCTAGTTATGTGGACCAAAATGCTTAGAGTTATACCATTCTAATCTCTTTTTTCCTATTCAGTCAGTATCCACTCAGTCAATTAACTTATGCCATGTCCAATTATATCTGGACAGAAACTTTCTACTACCTCTTTTACATCACGAATTGATGCAATAGCATTTTAATATTGTCTGAGCTTCAATAGCCTCTTACCTAACTCCCCTGCTAATGTTACAACCCCCTTTCCTCTCTCAGTACAGCATCCATAGTACTATCTTTGCTCAAAGCTCTTCTGTTAGTTTCCATCATGTTTGGTGGAAAATGAACACTTTTATATTAACTACCCATATGCTTGTCTTTCTGGCTTGCTAAATTCTGGCAAACCAATATTCTGTTTTTGGTCATTCAGTATAGCCATGCTTCCAATTCAACACTTTGGCATTTTTAGTTTTCTTCTGAATGATGTCTTTTTCCAGATGATCACATTAAAAATTTCTAAATCACCCTGCTTCATCCATCATGGCTTTGCTATAATAACAATTTGATAGTTTAGTTTACATTCTAGTCCTTATAAAATTGTAGGAAATCTGAAGTGCTTCATTGTATGCTTTGTTCACATCCCTAAATTTAATTTAAGTTACCATAAGGCAATCATTTCAACTGCTTTGGTTCACTAACAAATACCAAATTTCTTGAATGGTTAGCATATAATAAATGCTTGTAAAATGAATTAATACCTCTGGAAACATCCTAAAGCCATAGGTGAGTAACATGTTATTGAGTTTTTCCATTATTATATGATTATTAGCTACATTATAATATTTCTTTGCATTTTATTTGATTACTTTTTATTTTGTATTCCTACTTTTGTGTGCATCATAAAAAATCTATAAAAATGGTAGCACAAGAATCTGGTTAGAAAAAAAAAATAAATACAACTGTGTGATGGCTTAGAGGTTATTGGTGTTTTCAGTACAAGAATGATGACCTGAATTCTGATCTCAAGAATGACATAAAACCAAGCATAATGGCTCATACCTAAAATCTCAGTGTCAATACAGAGACAGGTAGCTCCTTAGGAGTTACTGGCTTTCGCGTACATCTCAGTCTTTCAGTGAGAGTCTTTATTTCAAAACAGGAAAAGATGGAAGAGCCATCAAAGAATGCATGCCTTGTAAATCTCTGGTCTCTACATACGTGTGTACACACATGCTTAAAATGATGAAGAAGAAAATGAATATTCACTATAATATGCATTCATGTTGTAAAATGAGTTAATAGAAGGTCAGGGGTAATAGATTGTTAACTTTGTAAAAGTGTGGCACTATATATATATATATATATATATATATATATATATATATATATATATATATATATATATATATATATATATATATATATTTAAAACTGTGTAAAAAGCAATTCATGTTTCAACATTTCTCATTGAAAGCATCTAATCCCCTAAGAATCTCAAATTAAGTTGTTGTGAGAGCTATAATTTGTGGTTAATAACCAGTGAGAGACAGAATTTGCTACCAATAGTTGCATGTGAGAACTATTTATAAAGTAACAAAGATTTATGAGGATCATTTTGATGGAAATAGATATATGTGACATGTTTGTATAAATTTTATGAAGTTGAAATCACTCAGAATATAATGGAAAATAAAGATGTGCTCCTAAAAATAATGTTCTTACTGAACTTTCACATTTTATTCTGACCTATCTACAGGAATATGGATAAAAAAACTATGGTGAAATAATATATGAAATATTTCACTAATGCCATGAGTACCTTGATGTTGCATATATGGTAGAAATTTGAGAGATACAAGCACAAGTCAAAGCAATCTTTAATTTATTTTATTTTATTTATTTATTTATTTTTGGTTTTTCGAGGTAGGGTCTCACTCTAGCCCAGGCTGACCTGGAATTCACTCTGTAGTCTGAGGGTGGCCTTGAACTCACGGCAATCCTCCTACCTCTGCCTCCCGAGTGCTGGGATTAAAGGCATGCGCCACCACGCCCAGCTTCAAAGCAATCTTATGATTTAAATATAATCTGAGGCCATTCAGTCATTGGTAAATTTGAATAATTTCAAAATGACTTTTAAGTCATAGAATTTTAGAAATTTTATGAAGTGAAATTTTTGAAGTAAATATTTTTAAGGATTGATGAATGTCACAGGTGGATATAAGATGAATATTTATGAAGTGATTCATGATTGAAATGAGAATAATCTAAAATACTTTTAAAAACATCTTTATTTTTGATAACTAGATACATTGAGCAAATCTTGTAATGGTGGCCATATTTCCCTACTCTTTGGCCCCAACCCACAGGGGACCATTTTCAGTGCACATACTGCATCAGTCCATGGGGTAGGGGGCTATGAATTGCACAAAAGGAAGCCAGTTTTCTTTCGCCGTTTGTGTGTTGTTGTTGCTGAAGGGGACATTGTCTCTGGATATTCTTCCCCACCATGGCTCTTACAATCATTCTACCCCTCTTCTGCTCAGTTCCCTGAGTCATTGTGGGTGAGTTTTAAGTCTGCTTTATTTTTTTAATTTGAAATAATTGACAAGAATCAAGACTTTATTATTAATGAATCATACTTTGGAAGTAGGTATTTATGAAAAATAATTTTGCTCATATAACTTTATAATGACTTTTCCTTCATATTGCATTCCTTAATAATTATTAAACATTCATGTGGGCAAAAAGAATAGCTAGCTAATGAACACTTTACATCCTATATGCTATATCATATTTCCTTTCCTCAAAAATAACAAGATTGATAGTATGTTAAGTAATTCAATATTACATAAATGTTTTTAATATATATATATATATGTGTACATATCATATATAACCAGGGATTATAGTTAAATGATAGCACAGTATATAAATTCAACAACCTTATTTTTATTATTCTAAAAGAGGGTCTCACCGTGTATCAAAGGTTGGTCTCAAATTCACAATCTTCCTGCCCCAACCTTCCAACTGATAGGTTTATAGGTGTTTGATATCAGTCTGGATCTGGCTCCTCTTTTTTTTTCTTTTCCATTCAAAATATAACTGGGCTGGGAAAATGGCTCAGCAGTGAAATTCACTTGCTTCAGGCCTGAGTTTAATTCACAAGTACTTACATATAGCCAGATGCACAGAGTGGTGCATGCATTTGGATTTAATTTGTAGTGGTAAGAAGAAGTCCTGGCATTCTGTCTGTCTCCCCCTTCTCTCTCTCTCTGTCTCTCTGTCTCTCTGTCTCTCTGTCTCTCTGTCTCTCTCTCTCTCTCTTTGTCTTACAAACTAATAAGTAAATAAATAAAATATTTTAAAAGAAACTATTTAGAAATCTTTCAGCATAAGCTCATATAGAATAATATAGTAATGTTTAATACTATTGTATATGTGTATCAAAATACATGAACAAATGTCCTATGTATAGATATATTGAATGTTTTGTGAAATGTGTGTGTGAGTGTGAGTGTGTGTGTGTGTGTGTGTGTGTGTGTGTGTGTGTGTGTGTGTGTGTGTTGGCTCTTGGTCTATACTTGCCATGAATGCATAATTCATTAAATTTGACATTTTACATGGCCTATATCAATAAAGTAATTGCCTTCCAAAAAAGTTTATTTTTCTCACCTTTAGCTCTTCTGTATATAAAGTAGCCATCTGAGTTTTAGTTCATGAAATGTAGGCTACAGTTCACTTTCCACCTCTCCACCTCAAGTAATGGAATGTAATTGTGTCAGTCACCAGACTCTTGCTTTTATCTATTAAAACCACTCAGAATCACATCACAACCTGAGAAATTGGCAGGCATTTGTCACTTAGGTACACATATTGAGAAAATATAAGGCACTGACACTGTAATATTAGTTTTGAGAAACAATTTTTTAAGTATTTGAGAAATCACACTGATCATAAGAATCACTTACATGAGCGAATTAAAATTGGAGCTTCTATCTGGCCACTTTCTCAGTTGGTTGAGGCATAGTGCTAATAAAATGTTAGATTGAATTTAATTGTCCTCTTTCAAAAACAATGAATAAATACATCATTGCTTAATAATGTATATAATTTAGTCTTGAGTTCATATTTTTTATTATTATAAAATAACGTACCAAAATTTAGTTATGCTATGTACCCAAGAAATGCCATGAGATCTGTCATTTTGGATGAAAGGACTAGACATGAGCATAATTTTTTATTTTATTTTCATGCTTTTTCTAAAATCTGCACTGGATTACGATGACCAGCCTCATTCTGTAAGGTTCTTCAAATGCTCTCTGCACTGGTTCATTTGGAATTCTACCGCGTTCCTATTGCAACATTTGATTGATGCAGTATACTCTTTTGAAAATTAGAATTTCTTTTTTCTTAATTCATATTTTGGATTGTTTAATTTGATACCTTTTTATTTTATTTGAACATCTTTAACTGGTTATAATCCCATCAAGCTATCACTCATTTTCCTTCTCTCCCACCCCATTCCTTTGTGGACCTTGCTTAGTCAGGTTACTGGGAATCACTGTGGGGCCATTAATGCATCAGTGAGTCTTTTTGTGGCAAGGAATAATGTCTCAAAGTACATCTTCCACTCTGTCGCTCATTCTTTTTTTCTCTTCTTCCAGAGTGTTCATAAAAATACATTAAAAAAATTAATCAACCCATTCAAAAATTGGGCAAGGATAGAGCTGTAGTGATGGTTTAGTGGTTAAAGGTGCCTGTAAAGTTTGATGGTCCAGTCTCAGTTCCCCAATACTCACATAAAATCCATATGCACAACGTGGCACACAGGTCTGGAGTTTGCAGTGGATAGATGCCCTGGTATGCCTATTCATTTTAATTAATTCTCTCTCTGTCTCTCTCTGTATCTCTCTCATTATCTCTCTATAGTTGCAAAAAATAAATTTATAAAAATGGGTAGGAAATTGAATAGAGAGTTATCAAAAGAAGAAACACTAAGGGGAAATAAACATCTAAAAAGTTTTCCAAACTCTTTAGCCATGAGCAAAATGCAAATTAAATTTACTTTGAGATACCCTCTCACTCTGTTCAGAATTATAGCCAGCAAAAAAAAAAAATCAAATGACAACAAATTCTGGGGAGGCTGTGTAGAAATAGGAATGCTTGCATACTGTAGGTGAAATTGCAAACTTGTTCAACCACTATGGAAATAAGTATGCAGGGTCCTAAAAATCTAAAAATAGATATGTCACTTAATCCAGCTATATATTGCATTTTTAAAAAAGTAATTTATCTTTTACAATTTATTTCCCCTAAGAATGTCAAATATGTTGCTGTTATCATATCTGCAAATTACTTCATTGTGGATTACAACTAATGAACATTCTGAGATGGGAGAACACCAATGTGTAAAAGTGTGATGTGCACTTAAATTGTTCACTACCTGTGATGGTTAAGTTTTGTTGTCAACTTGTCCTTTCAAGTAATCTTGGGTGGGTTTCTGAGGATGTTCCCAGGAGGGCAGCTTCTCAGTAGGGGGTGGGATGCAAAGAAGCTCAAAGAAGCTAGAAGTAAACATTGTTTCCTGTGTGGGCAGTGCAGGAAGGAAATTCCATAGACTCAAGAAGCCATTAAGTCTGGGACAGGGTTGAAAGACACCACCCTAAGCCTATATAAAGGGGAAGAAATTCTCTCTGAGATGCACCCCTCGTCCTCCTGCCTGTTTTGCTATTGTGTGTGTGGTGTTGGTGATGGGTTTCTCTCTCTGCTTGGACCTGTGAAAGAGGATCAGCTTCTTTCAATTTTATGGGACTTCCCCTGGATCTGTAGTTTAAATAAATACTTTCTTCCCCTAATTGTGCCTGGTTTGAAGATTCATCCCAGCAGTCTGTCACTGACTGTGACAGAATTTGATACCAGGAGTGGGGTGATTCACTGAAATGTGTCTGACCATGTGAATTTTGATCTTCTGGAACTTGTGTGCTGGAGGAATGGACATGGACTTGGTACTTGCAACTGAAGATGCCTTCCAGAGTGGTAAGCCAAGTTTTATAGACTATTCTGGTGAGAATTTGGAAATGCTCAGTGCAGACAGGATTGCATTTGAAGGCTTGGCTTGTAAACTTACTATAGGGAAGGAGAGACTGCAGAAAACTTTAATAGAAGTGTGTGACTGGGTCAAGGGGTGGATGTGTCCTAATGCCCATGCCCAGAGAGTTTGAGAAAGGTTAAATTTAAGTAATGCACTGTGTGCTTGGCTATGGATATGGGACTGAGAATTTAAGATCTGAAGTTAGAATAACCTCAAGGCAAGTTTAGCTTACTGACAGACACTGACTTTTGATTATGGCCCAACTGCTTTACATTGAAATATTGGAGAGATGCCTGAGGTGTTTCCACCCAGGAAGGACAGAGAGATGGACTGTGCAAACCCTTTAGAAAGGAAATTGCTGAAGGAAAGGAATCTATTCTTCACGGTCACGTCTATTTTGTCCCTGAATTAACAACATGCTATGCACTGCATACCTAGTATTGCTTTTGGAAGCATGAGGAATGCATGCGTGGAGTGTGTCATGAAGTGCACACGGTTCCAGGAGCTGCTGCTGAGAGGCAGTATTTGGAACATAGGGTGAAGTCCCTGATTGGCAAGTGAAGCCAATGAATAATGGACCGTGGTTTGCAATGGAGACCCGAAGATGTTTTGGACATACCAGGACTTTGTAAGGGCTACCATGGAGTGCTGTTGGCTTGGGATGAAAGTTTCCCCAGGTATTCAGCCAAGCTGGAGGGACAGATTGGAAAATCAGAAGATTGTCAGTTACTGGTTGTGCTATGAGACTTAAACAGCAGATGTGGATGTTTGTTGATGTTTGTTGAGTTTGCATTGGCCCAGTCTTTCACTGTTATTCCTCATAGCAGTTGGAAATGTTTGCTCTGTGCCATTATATCTTAAAAGGATGTAACTTGTTTTGGTTTACAAAACTCACAGTTCTTGGACCTTGCCTTATGTTGGGGGGAGATTATGTGTTTCCAGTTATACATGAGAGAGTTATATAATTTTAGGTGGAATTACAATCTTGTTAGTATATTTATTTAGAAATTAAGTGTGATGTCAGGATATATGGTTTGAGGTCAAGTTGACAAGGGTTGGAATGTGATGGTTAAATTTTATTGTCAACTTGACCTTTCAAGTAATCTTGAGTGGGTCTCTGAGGATGTTCACAGAAAGGCAGCCTCTCAGTAGGGGGCAGGATGTAAAGAAGCTCAAAGAAGCTAGACGTAAAAATCCTTTCCTGTGTGGGCAGTGCAGGAAGGAAATGCCAGAGACTCAGGAAGCCATTAAGTCTGGGATAGGGTTACAAGACCCCACCCTAAACCTATATAAAGAGGAAGAAATTCTCTCCATGGTGTGCCCCTCACCCTCCTGCCTGTTTTGCTATTGTGTGTGTGGTGTTGGTGATGGATTTCTCTCTCTGCTTAAGCTGTCATTGGTCAATGACCGCTGGAGCAAACAGAGACCACTGGCATGGAACACAGCCTGTTGCAATGAGTAGGCTGACCACGCTTCATACTAGGAGAGAATAGCGAACCAGGAATGGATCACTTGTTCAACGGAGGATCCAAAGCCTGGCAGAGGCAATTAACAGTTCTCAAATTCGGCCAAATATTCCATTTAGTGAGGTTGAGCACTCAACTTGAACTGGGGACTTAGGTGATATGCACTGGACTCTTGGGCCCTCAATGAGAAATGCACTATGCGAGCGATTGAAGGAGAGGCTACTAAAAATCAAATCTAGCCAATTCAAAAATGTGTATCTCAGTCAACTTATACTGATCTCACTCTCCGATGGAGAATGTTTATATCTTTCAGAATGCAGCAAGAGAGAGATGTGGCTCATCCAACACTGCCAATGAACTGCAGGTCAATAGCTGATATCCTGACAAGAGATGATCCATCCCAAACATACTGTGGAGGATCCTTATGGAACCCCACAAAGAATGATGACATGAATGAGTGACCCAGGTCCACAGCCAATCAGCCAACACAGGATAACACCAATGATTTTCAACAAAACCTAAATCAGAAGTACAGAGATCCCCCAAGATCTCAACAATAAAACAGCCTTAATACCCACCACGACTCAGGGAACTGAGCGGAAGAGAGGGCAGAAAGATTGTGAGAGCCTTGGTGGGGGAGAATACCTTAAAGTCATGGCTACCCTCAGTAGAAACACTCTAAGGCCAGCAGAAACTGTCTATTAGGCTGTCCATGGTCCACTGCCCCAAGGACTGATCCAGACTACCCAAGGAGGAGGATATCCAGCTGATTGGGGGTGGGGAAGAGGGGCATTGGGGAACGGGGGATAGCAACTTATTGTTTGCCCATTAAATAATGTAACTCATT
>PVHP010040032.1:0-16650 GCA_004024765.1 Zapus hudsonius | reverse complement strand
GTAACATAGCCAGCTTTTCTCCCCTGATGCTGTTTGGCTCATCCTGACCTGCTCTTCTGCTAAACTTCTACCTGCTGTAATCACCCTGTGTAGAAACATTCTCCTACTGCCCCCTTCCCCACTCTCCCCCTCAGCTGAATATAAGTTATCGTTGATAATTACTCATAATTTTAGTGAATATGTAGACATCTAAGTTAAGTAGAAGCATACAAATTTGCTCCTTTTCCCCCCTCCCTGTACCCCTTAACAGCCATGGAAAGACATTAGAGACCTTCACTAAAGAATAGTAGTTGATCAGGCATGGTGGCACATAGCTTTAATCCCAATACTTGGGAGGCAGAGGTAGGAGGATCTAGAAAAAAAAAAAAAGGAAGGAGCCGGGCGTGGTGGCACACGCCTTTAACCAGCACTCTGGAGCAGAGGTAGGAGGATTGCCATGAGTTCAAGGCCACCCTGAGACTACATAGTAAATTCCAGGTCAGCCTGGGCTAAGAGTGAGACTCTACCTCGAAAAACCAAAAAAAAAAAAAAAAAAAAAGGAAGGAAGGAAGAGAGAGAGAAAGAAGAAAGAGCGGGCGAGCTAACACTTCTGAAACTTCTGAAGCAATACCACCTGTTTACAGTCATGGCTTTTTCAGTGAGGATGACCTAAAACTATCCCATCCTCAAGTCTTCCATAGCCCCCTTCCCTCAAAAAAGAAAAGGGCCATGTAACATAGGACTTTTGGTTACTATTCCAGTTGATTATATTTTCCTGGTTAAGCTCAGAAGTCTTTGGTTTATCTGATAGTATAGTTTTATTTTTGGTGATCATATAAATTAATATTTAATGCCAAATGCTTTATAAAATTATGAGTTCTTATAATGTTTCTATTTAAGAGTTGAGCTAAAGACTTTGTATGGTGTCTCATATCTGCAATTCCAGCAGCACAAAATAGGAGGATAACCATGAGCCAACCTGGCTACAGAATGAGACTATGTCTCAAAAAAAATCAAAACAAAATAATCCTCAAAACAAAACAAACAAAAAGAGCTGGACAAGATCTTATTATGTTCCTATTCAAAAATTTGATTGACCTCAACTGCATTACCATTTCTGCTGGTACTTTTTATTTATTTATTTACTTTTGGGAACAGTCTTATTTATTTCAGGCTAGCTTCAGTCTTCATATTTAACCAAAGATGACCTTGAGTTCTGATCCTCCTGTCTCTGCCTCTCAGTGCTGGGATTACTGTCATGAATCACCATACCTACTTTCTGCTGGGAATCAAATCCAGGGTTTTGTGCATGCTAGGCAACTATTCCTCCACTGATTTATATCCCTGGCCCCTGCTGGAAGTTTTAGAATTTAGAATAGCAAATATTTGTTGCAAGATGATTTTAACCCAGCCTTTGTATCCAGGTTATCTTACAATTTTAAAGTAGCATTATTATTGTTATTTGAGTGGGTAGGTTGAGGCACCCTGCTGTACAGTCTCCCACAAGCTTGCTAGCAAGTGGAGACGTTAGATTCAAACTCAGCCCTGCCTGCAGCATCCACATGTTCAACCTTCACACACCTCTGCCTCCCCATAGCCAAAGCTGCCTCAATTCTGCACAAGCATCCTGACTTTTTCTAGAACATTCAGATGGGTTTCATTGTGAATCTGCTTATGCTTCCATAATCCATTTGGTTATTAGCTTAAACATTAAATGAAAATGATCACATTGCTATTTTTATGATTGTGCTTTAAAGTGTGTGTGTGTGTGTGTGTGTGTGTGTGTGTGTGTGTGTGTGTGTGTGTGTTGTGCGTAAGAGGTTTCAGGGAACTAAAACCCTTTCAAACTGAATCTAGAGTCCAGTCACATTTCAGCCAGGGACAGAAGTGTCAGCAGGCTTCCTGATCTGACTTAAAATCAAGGGAGTATTTGTGATTCATAACCTGCTGGGAGTAGGTGCTATTCCCAAATGCTGCTCTGCCCAGACCCACTTCTGTCCCCAGCCACAGCAGGCTGGTGCTGGGGAGAGCTGAGAGGCAGGTGATCAGCCTTATTTAGATGTGCCAGGGACCACGTGACCAGAAAATGGAGGCGACTCTGTACTTGCAGTTAACTGCTCCAGAAGGGAGATGCTGAAGAGTCCTAATCGCGCATCCTTCTGGCTAGCGAGCCTCCTGCCAGCCTCCCAAGGTAGGTGGGTCGTGGGGCGGCTTTAGCCGGATCGGATGGGGCGAGGACAGATTGCAATGGAGACTGTCCTTCTGGAAGCCTAGTCTACGGCTGCTGGAAGTGGCCGGGGGAGGAGGAGGGAGGAGTGGGGAAGAGGAGGCCGAATAATGCCCAGCCCTTCGCCCCTGACAGCTGAGAGCTGCGCTTCATTCCGGTCAGCTCACACTGTGGTCTCTTGCCTGCCGCCCTTCCCATGGGCAGGTGATTATCAACACACCCTCTGCTTAGCTGTCATTATCTTGATTCCTTTTTATCTACAATGAAAACCAAAGGAAGTGACTGTAAGCTGTTGAGGACAACCTGCTGAGGAGCATTATATCTGTTTAGGTTATTGAGGAGCAGGACAGCCCAGGTAGTGAGGAGTTCTTAGCTTTTTATATTTCTGAAAGTTGTTGGAACTAATACCATCTACTCCTCGAATGTTCTGATGAATCTTTTAACCTTTAAATCTTATCTGACTTCTGAGCTGCAGAAATAGGCTAAAAAATGAGCTTATGCTGTTTACCGTGTCTTTTCAAAAATCAAGAGATCCAAGCAGAAATCTACTTATAAAATATCACTATTTCACTGAGAAATTAAATTATGGGAGGAATTTTTTTTTAAAGAGAGAATAATACCTGACCACTTTCTACCAAGAGAACAAAATCAGATTTCTACCTAATAGAGGTGATTTTGCCTGAAAAGAGAGTACTGATCTCTTTTAAGTTTAAGGGGAGAGGCATAATTTCCATAAACTGCCCCACTTCCGATTCTAGGTAAACCACTATGAGTACAGATCCCAGAACCTCTGAACCAGATGGCAACCCCAACCCCATCCCCGAGACTTCCCCTGGGGTGGAAGGACTGAGCTTCCAAACAAGGCATTTCAGGATCTTCACATACTGAAAGTTGTCTTGATGTTAATTAATTGTTACTATGCACAGACTGTAAACTCTTAGATAATAGACTGGGAAGGTAATCCAAGAAAAGGCCCATGGAATTTCTCTTGATTGGTGTGATACTTCTTATCTGTGAAGCTAAAACAAAATCTGCTTTTATAGAAATAACTCTATTGACAGATTAGCTGAACAGGATAGTGAAATTTCTGTACTTTAAAATGGCTTGCTTGAGCTTCCTTGCTGGGCAACTCAGAGACAAATAAACAAGCTGAAGTTGTTGTTATTCACAGTCAGTAGCTCCTAAACACCCCCAGGAGATGTGGCTTTGTAATGTAAAGTTGCCCATTCTGCCCTAAATAAAGTCCTATAGGTACTTCCCTTCAACAAAAAGTGAGAGTAACTGTTTCTCACGGCCTTCTTCTGAGGGCCTAGGGAATTTCTACTTCCCACTCCCAGCCCATTTGGTTTTTCATTCCTGAGTACCTCAGCAAAATTCCCGAGTCATTTTAGCAAAATTTAGGTCACACATTTAAATTTTTCAGGACTGAAAAACAAACCACCCCATCACACTTCTATTTTCAGGAGAAGGTGGCATTTCCTAATTCCTTTACAACCCTTACAGTTCTATGCTCCACTCTCAGAACCTGTGCATTTATCATGAACAAGTGCCCCAGGGACCCAGGTGATGCAAAGCTAATTATAGTGCAATCTGTGACCTCACCCTAGTCAGGAGGACTAGTAAGGGGAAGAGTGAAATCAGTTCCCATCAGAGGGATAAGTGAGGCACTTGGAGGTGAGGGATTGTGTGGCTCCATTTCTGGCCTGATAGAGGAGGGCGAGCAAGATTCAGGGATGGGGTAGATTTAGTAGATAGGTGGAAAGAACATGATAAGCCAAGCTAGAATCAAGAGAGCTATTAGGCACACAGGAGACTAAGAGAATCTGATTTTGCATGAAGAGCAGAGCTGCTGAGGAAGTGAACAGTGGATGATGTAAATGCTTGAGAGCTCTGCGAATCAATCAAACAAACAAACAAAAAGTTTCATTCAATGTACTATGCCAGAAGAGAGAAGCCGGTGTTTTCTGAGCCCGGTGCTGTGATGGCAGTGGTCTGGGAGCTGTGGGAGGCAACGTGAGTGCTGGTAATCTATCTGAAATGTAATCAAGGCTAGAATTGTGCCTGGGATGAAAAGGAGGCATTTCAGAACCACAAAGACAAAACATGGCTTGAAAACGGAAGGATATGAGCACCTACTTCGGAGGTGCCTGAGAACTGGCATCATTCATCTGCGATGCCAGAATTCGCAGCTTTGGTGACTTACTTGATATAATATAAGCAAGATGGGAAAAAGAGTAAAATTTTCTTTTCATGAGAACAAGATAGGGCCCATTCTGGGAGTAGACTTGCTGACAGTGAGAACCCAGGTCAGGTCCATCAGTCTTAGTGTCCCCACAGTGCTCTCTGTCACTGAAGGCACAGACCTGCAGACCTCTCTGTGTGCTGTGCTGTACTGTTAGGGTGGGGATGTGAGGAGCATGGTGACATATTCCTGTTGTCACTTCCCTCCTGGGCAGTGACTGACTATCTGAGTCATCTTACAGAGAGGATGAACACCCAGCTAGAGTGCAGGGATTGGGTCAGATGCCACCTATGACAAGCTCTGAAGAGAGTCTGACTGGTTGTAACAACAGAGAGAATCTTGATGATTGGCAGAGAGGCCAGGGAGAAAGAAGGTAAGCCAGCACATTATTGTTCCCTACTGCTTCCCTGGTTTACCCACGAGTCCAAGTACTGGCTCTTGTCCGTTCTTCTCCTGCCTGTGACTAGAACTGCTCCTGTCTCTCAGATTCCATAGCTACCACCATGGCATTGAATCCTTCCTGTGCTGGTTTCTGTGAACTGGTCTCTTTCTTGTCTCTTTATTGTCCTAGACTTTAGAGTGTCCAAGAGCAGATGTGTCTCCAATCCATTTCCTTTGTAATCCCCTCACCTAGAGTAGTTTAACACGTCCATATGGTTCCAGCATTCAAACGTTCTACGCAGTCTGAGAAGCCAGTTATGAGCATCAGAGAGAAGCTACATCTTCAAGGCTCCTGGGAAGCTGCTTGTGAAGCCACAATGGTTTAGGTATAGTTTTACCTACAGGCAGATTCTTCAAAATCTCTTCAATTAAAAACTTGAGAGGGCTGGAGGGATGGCTTAGCTGTAAGGCACTTGCAAGCCTGATGGTTCAGGTTCAAATCCCCAATACCTACAAAAAGCCCGATGAGCAGGGTGGTACATGGATCTGGAGTTTGCAGTGGCAGGAGGCTCTGAGCACCCATTCTTTCTCTCCCTCCCTCTCTCCCTGTTGCAAATAATAATTTTTTTAATTAAAAAAAACCTTGAGAAGCAAAAACATCCTATCCACACTGCTTTGAAAAACAGGATTTAGTGTGGTCTAAACCCAACATGGAAGTCGAAGTCATAAACCCACAGTCATAAAGCTGAAGCAAAAGCATTACCAAAGGAAGGAAAATATCACCAGTTAGCAGTCATGTTTTTCCACATCCAACTCCCAGAAATGTCCAAGAAAGGTTGAGGAAATTTGAAGTTCTAGAAATAGCTTTTCCTAACATAAAACAAGAGAATCCCTCGTGTCATGATCCCAAGTGCTCCATAAGCAGAAAGTAGTTTAGTAAGACAGGTAAAATAGAGTCTAAAGAAGACACACACAGCTGTTGAACTGTGGGAAGCTGCAGAGATGAGGGAGAAAATGTGAACTTGGCGTGGACACAGGTCCCATCCCTCTGCAGACCATGGGTCTAAGTTCAGAGGTGATCAAAACTCATCTCTGTCAGAAGAGCAAAGACTAGATTTTCTATGATTAGCTTCCCATAGTTATTAAAAATCCTTTTTTAAATTTTTATGTGTGTGTGTGTGTGTGTGTGTGTGTGAGAGAGAGAGAGAGAGAGAGAGAGAGAGAGAGAGAGAGAGAGAGAGAGAGAGAATGAATATGGCCACAACCAGGGCTTCATGCTGTAAAATGAACTCAAGATACACATGCCACTTGGTACAGCTTTACATGGGTAATTGGGAATCAAACTCAGGCTAGCAGGCTTTAGAAGCACGTGCCTTTAACCATGGAACCATCTACCCAGCCTTCATGAAGTGTTCTCTGTATTTACCAGTTTCTTGGCCCATGTTTGTTTTTCGCTAGCTTGGCTAGTGTGTGACAAATCTTTAGCTATTATTTCCAGTCCTTTTATCTATCACTAGGGACCTGGTAGCCAGAAAATAGCGATGTATCAGACAGGGTGGTAAAATCCCATGTAATGCTAGAACTCTGTGAACAACAATTATTTTAAAACATAAGCTCATTGCATTCTAAATAGCTTTCTACATTTGCACAATGAAGACATATCAGTGAACATAAATGTCTAAATCAAGTCGTTCTCTTTGTGAGGTTGGTAGCACTGTATGGTTGCTGAATGTGTCCCCCAGGAAAGTACGAAATTAATCAAGGCTTGTAAATTAGCTTGGTAGGATGTGATTACACCATGTATCGGGGCACATGTAAGTAAGGGTTTCTCTCTGTCTCTAGAGGCCTAAGTTGCATCTCTCTTGATCTGTCAGGCACAGATAGAGAGCTTTCTAGGAGAGGAGATGAACTGAAAAATAGATTTGCTCATGCTCCTTCTAGAATATTCTCCTCTGTGAAGCTGGGCATTTTGAAGATCAGATGGCATACTAGTCTGCTGGGGTTCCTCTAACAAAGTACCAAAAACTTAAACATCACTATTTATTTTGTCAGTTGTAGAGGGAGAATTCTGAGAGCAAGGTGCCAGCAGGCTGGGTGCTTATGCAGGCTCTCTCCTGGCTTGCATATGGCTACCTTGTCCCTCCTGTCTTCTTCCCTTGGTGTTTGTGTCCAAGTGTCCCTCAAAGAAGGACACTGGTCCTATTAGGCTAGACCTGCCCTAAAGATCTTCTTGAAATCATCTCTGCAAAACTTCTCCTAATTTTCCTCTTACTGAGTTTGGCCCCCAAGTCCCAAAAATAATTTTACATATTTAGGTGACCAGTCTAAGTATTACTTCTGAACTTGCATGATCACCTTCAAGATTCATTGTAATGGGGCTGGAGTTTGGTAGAGTGTTTGCCTAATATCTATGAAACCCTGAATTCTATTCCAAGCCCCACATAAAACAATGTGGTAGTTCATAACTATAATCCTCAGAAGGCCGGAATTCAAGGTCATACTCAGCTACATACAGAGATTGAGTCCTGCCTGAACTACATGAAACCCCATATTAAAATAAATAATTAAAACAGCAAATTTACATTTAAATATAAGCTGATGGAGTGTCTGACCAGAGACCCAGACTCTCAGATTTTAGAAAAGAATGATCTCTTCAGGTAACTTGTTTTAGAGTATCTGTTTATTAAGAAGAAAACAAATATTTGCTGAATGAATAAAAAGAGAGAAACAAAGACATACAGAGGCATACCTGCTTTTCCACTCTGTTTCATCAGTCAGGCAAGTTTGGGTGGCTGGTGACAAAAATGTAACTAACACAGGCTTACGGTAAATGAACATTAGTTGGCTCATATAATGAAAATTTCAAGTACTTGATTCTTGGTGTAATTAGATAAAGAAATTAAAATTAAACAGTGTTTTTCATTTCGTCTTTCTCTCTTTTTGTCTCTCTAGCCCAGGCTGGCCTCGAACTCACAGCAATGTTCCTACCTCTGCCTCCCTTGTGCTAGGATTAACGGTGTGGGCCACCATGCCCAGTCTCCATTTTTTTTCTACCAATTGTCTCTTTTCTTAATTTGTTGGATTCTCCCCCCCCCCAATATCCTCAAGGTTACATTACTGTCAGCTGACAATCCCCACAGAAAGCACTTCTTTTTCTTAGAATTTACCACAAAATCTGGGCTGAACCTCATTGTAATAACTCAGATCACATGCTTATCCTAGAACCAATCACTGGCAGAGGGTAGAGCTTCTGCTGATTAGACATCCGTGGTCTCATGACCTTCTCTGAAGTCAGAGAAAGTTACCCTCAACTCTCAAACCCTTGTACTGAACATGATAGAAAGATGATTCTCCTGAGGGATATGGAAGTACTGATATCAAAACAGGAAAGAACTTGGGGGAAAAATACCCTTATATCCAAATTAGAAGTCCCTTTCATACATGGTTTTCTCTCTGAATTTTCAATTGTCTATTGTCAAAGATGAGCCAAAACTATTAAGTAGAAAATTCCAGAAATAAATAATCCATGAACCCAGGGCTTCCTGCATGCTAGGCAAGTGGCCTATATCACTAGCCTTCAGTTTTTTAAACATTGATTTATTTTTGTGTGACTATGAATGTATGTGAGTGCAGGCACTTGCGAGCCAAAGCAGACTTATGGACGTCAGAGGACAATGTTCAAATCATTCCTCACCTTCTACCCCATTTGAGGCAGGATCTCTGCCAGGCTCACTGCTCTGTTCTTGAGAGTCCTGGAAATTCTCCTGTCTCTGCCTGCCTTCCTGTTCTAGAAGCACTGAGATTACAGAAGCCCACCACAGCTTCCAGCTTTTATGTGGGGTTTGGGGTCTGAACTCAGGTAACTCAAAATTACACAGCATGCACTTTATCTACTGAGCCATCTCTCCAGCCACCCCTAACTTAAAAAAAAATATTTTGAGAGTGATTCTTGGGTCTAGGCTGTCTACAAGCTTGTAATACTTTTGCCTCAGCCTGTAAATAACTTTTATTATAGTGAATTATTAGAATGATCCTATTTTATTACTAGCTATTGGTATTTTCTATGTATATTTCATAAATTTTGTTATATATACACCTATATATGCATATATATAATATAGAGAGCGAGTCAGAGCAGTGGTGGGCTCTCTAAAGATAGGAATAAGGAGGTGTCTGGGGGTCTGGAACAGAGCCTCCCAAGGATATGGGGCTGCTATCTACTAAAAATATTAGTGGTGATTTTTCTGTAGTAGTAAAATTAGGAATGTGTTATGTTTAAAATTTTAACTATACAATTCACCTTTATATGTAAAATATTCTGCTTTCTACAAATAGCACTTATTCTTATAATAAAGAGGCAATATGCTTTGGTTAATTTGTTTGCCATCAAGTCTCTGAGAAAACATAGCCCCCTTAAAAGTGAAAACATGTTTCATTCTTCTACTGAGATCAAAATGGAAATCTCTTCTGTCTCCTATTAACTCCACCTTGTTCATGGGGGAGAGGTGTCTTGTTTTGTCACCTCCTCTGCCGTTACCAAGTTCTATAATTCAGAGTTCCTCAGAGATTCTGACATTTAAAATACCAGTTCCATCATTAAAATTAACCATTTGGATTTCATTTGAAATTTCTCAGGGATAGCATCTCTTCATAAAGATAGAACCTATGCTGGAGAGATGGCTCAGTGGGTAAGTGTGCAGGAAACATAAAACCTTCCATCTTAACTGTTGTTAAGCACAGTAGGGTTATGTGTATTCACATTGCTGTGCAATAGATCTCCTGAATTTTATCATGCAAAGCTAAGGCTTTATATCTGTGTGGTGGTTTGATTCAGGTGTCCCCCATAAACTTATGAGTTCTGATTGCTAGATCCCAAGGCGATGGCAATTTGGGAATTGGAGTATTGTTGGTTGCAGGCTTATGGGTATCATAGCCAGCTGCCCCTTTGCCAGTGTTTGGCACACTCTCCTGCTGCTGTTGTCCACCTGATATTGGACAGGAAGTGATGTCCAGCCTCTGCTCATGCCATCATTTTGCCTGCCATCATGGAGCCTCCCCTTCAGTCTATAAGCTAAAATAAACCCTTTCCTCCCATAAACTGCTGTGGTCAGGTGCTTCCTGCCAGTAAGGAGAAGCTGGCTGTAACAACCTGTAAACAACTCCCCACCTCTCCCTTTCTCCAGACTTTAATATCTCTCCTTTTCTCCAGCCTTCTCATTTCTGATCCTATAAATTTGGCTAATTTAGTTACTCTAGATAATTGTAATCATCCAGTGTTGTCTTTTTGTGACTGACTTATTTCATTTTAGTATAATGTCTTCAGGGTTCTTCCATGTTGTAATCTGTGACAGAGTTTTCTTCCTTTCTAAGAATGAATAGTATTCATATTGTGTTTGATGCCTATGGTATGCTAAAAAAGTATGTATAGACAATATTTTCTTTATGTTCTTCCATTGGGCACTTGCATTACTTCCATCTCTTGGCTACTGTAACTGAAACTGCTGTGAAGGTATGATCAGAAACTTTATTGTTTTTTAAGAAACCATGATAGTGGTTTTCATAATTGATGAATCATTTTTCATTCTCACCAACAATATGAAAAGTTTCCAATTTCTCCTCTATCTCCTTGTTGTTGTTGTTTTGTTTTATAGTAAACATCCTAAGGGATGTGAAGTATCTCACTGTAGTTTTGATTTACTTTTAACAATGCTGGACATTTTTTTCTATGTTTATTGACCAGTTGTACATCATCTTTAGAGAAATGTCCATTTAAGTCCTTTGTTAATTTTTTTTCTTAGTTTGGGTTATTTACTTTTATTGTTGTTGGTTTTCAGGAGTTCTTTACATACCCTGTGCACTTACCCATTATTAGATATATAAGATGCAAATGTTTTCGTCCATTTGGTAAGTTGCATTCTGCTCTTGACTCTATCCTGTAATACCATGCAGTTTTTAAGTTGAATGTTGCAGTACCATTCATCTGTTTTGCTGGTGGTATATTTAGGAAGGTTGTGGAACTTCTAGGAAGTTGGGCCTACCTGGCCACTAGGGAAAGGCCTGCTTCAGTGGTCAACTGTGATGTGCACAGCCTCACCCTCCCACTTCTATGGACTGAGCTGCTCTCCCATGCCCTTCTTACCACACTGAGCTAAAATATTCTGCAAATATAAAGCCATAATAAATATTCTCGCCTTTAAAGTTTTTTCTGTCAGGTGTTTTAAGTACAATAATGCAAAGTAACATACAAAAATGTAGTGTTGGTACTCAACTTGAACATATGTTTCTTGGGTCTTTAGAACAGGTGTGGGAGGAGAATTTGGAAGTCTGATGATGCAGACTAGAGAAACCCCAGAGTCCTGTAGACAGAATTTAGTGGGCCATTCTGGTGGGAATTTGGAAGACCAGAATGCTGATACAAATTCAAACGGTAAGAGCCATGCTCGGGAGGTTTCAAATGGGAATAAGAACTTTATTAGAAACTGGACTAGAAGCCATTGATGTCACATTCTGGCCAATAATTAATCTCTGTTTTGCCCTTGCCCTGAAACTGTGAGTGAGGCTGAATTCAAAAGTAATTGTGATTTGAATATAAAATGTCCCTCATAGCCGGGTGTGGTGGTGCACGTCCTTAATCCCAGCACTCTGGAGGCAGAGGTAGGAGGATCACCATGAGTGCAAGGCCACCCTGAGACTACAGAGTGAATTCCAGGTCAACCTGGGCTAGAGTGAGACCCTACCTCAAGAAAAAAAAAATGTCCCTCATAAGCTCATGTGTTTGAATACTTGGTCCCCATCTGGTGGCACTGCTGGAAAGGTTATGAAACCTTTTAGGTGGTGGAAACTTGCTGAAAGACTCGAGTCACTAGAGGCAGACCTTGAGGTTTTATAGTCCCGCCCTATTTCCTGTTTGCCTTCTATTTCCTGATTATTGACCCCATGTGATTAGCTCTGCCACCATAGCTTCCCCTCCATGAAACTTTCCCCTTGAAACTAACTGTAAACCAGAATAAACCCTTTCCTTCCTTAAGTTGCTTCTGGTCAGGTATTTGTTCACAGCAACGAGAAAGTAACTGATTAATTTGGTGGAGGAAACTCAAGACATCACAGCATTTGGGCTATGGCACACTGATCACTGACTGATTTTAGCCAAATCTGGAGCAAAGAAAGAAGCCACAGTTGTAAAAGAGATTAATCCCAGTAAAAAAAAAAGAAGCCATCCAGTTTGTCCTGGAACAATAGGAAAAGTGCTTGAGGGCATTTCAAGAATTGTACCCACTGTGCCCACAAGTACCTCCAAGGTACTAAACTGCAAACTCATCTGAAAGACTTTTCTTTAAAACAAGACACCTCCCCCCAACAATATACACACACTCTACTGACATAGATTGATTAGGGAAGTGTTTTCCTAGGTTGTCACCCATTGTCAAAGTTTCTGCTGTTGTGATCCAAGAGACCAGGGCACAATGTTATAATCTGAAATGTCCCCCTAGGTTCATGCTGAGAGGGCTTGATTCCCACCTGGTAGTGATATCTTGGGAGGCTGTGGACTTTTAGGACAGGTGTCCTAGTGGAGGTAGGTCACTAGGGCAGAACTTTGAGGGTTACAGTTACTCCCTGGCTCCTTCCTTCCCTTCACTCTTGGCTTTCTGTTATGTGATGATATGAACATCTTCCACCACACACCCCCACTGACGATGGACAGAAACTATCGAAAACTGTGAGCCAAAAAAAACCAATTTGCCATTCTATAAGATATTGTGGTCACAGTGATACAGAGGTAACTGATGCATAAGTTTCTTGTTAAATGCAGTCCAAGATGTCCAGAGAGGCCTGTTACTAGACTCTCTCAGAGCTGTGGCTACCAAATGTTGTTCTGCATTAACATGTTCCTACTCTAGAGAACAAAATTAAAAAAAAAACAAAGCAATAAAAAGAAAGAGAAAAGCTTATTTTATAAAAAAATTTTTTTAAAAGTCCAACACTCAGTTTTTATAGAGCATCACAGGGTTTGTAACCAGACCATATACATTATGAAGGTCCCAAGGGAGAAGGTGATTGTAGTGTTTCCTACAGTTATTTGGTACAAAGCCCTCTGGTGTGATCTGTGGAGTCTTCTTGGACATAGACTTTGGGAAGTACTGACTTAAATATGTGGCCATAGTTCTGCTCGGAATGTCACTGACCCCAAAACACAGGGGATCATTCAGGCCCCAATTCTTTGTTTGTCCTGTGTCCTCTTTCAGTTCCAGACTAGAGCTCCTGAGGAGCTGACAGCCAGGTGGATTCCAGGAATCTGTCTGTATCCTGCCACTGGCTGCTTCCTGGCTTTCCCTGGAAAGTCACTGGGGTCCAAGAGGTGACTCCATTTTCCAATACATACAGTTACTGTGCAACAGGACTGAAAAGACAGGATTTTATTGCTGAGGGAAAGCAAGAAACAGTTGACACCACAGGAAGTAAGTCCAGAAAATGAAAGTGGGATGCAATGATTACCAAAGAGAACAGGCGTGCGTGGCTCTGAGTGTTCCCTAAGTGGGATGAGTAGACCTTGCTCTTCTGCTTCTGTGTGTCTGCAGTGACCACACGGTCCATACAGGACATTCAGATCCCTGGTCTTGATGAGAAAATATATAAAGATGTTTGGGTCAGAGAGATGCTATGTGGAATCAGAGACCTGATTTTGTTTGGTTTCTTTGGATTTTATTTGTTTTTTGTTTTCCCTTTAAGGACAAGAACCTAAGTAAGTAAATAATAACAATAAAGAAAAAAATCTCAAACTGGAAGAGAGAGAGACAGACAGACAGACAGATAAACAGACAGACACAGAGAGAGAATAAATCCAGAAAAATAGACAAAGCAGCAGTGAAAGGAGTCAAAACAAAGAGCATAGACTCCTGGGAAAGAAAAACTTAAAAGAAAGAGTGAAGGTGTCAAAAAATAGCAAAATAAGGAAAACTGAGGTGAAATGAGAGAACCTACTGCAGAAGAGGAGTCAGCAAGGCTGTAGAGAAGCAGACTGTGCTGCTGCTGCCTGAGTTATATTAGCCTCCACTATTGGCTCAGGTTAGATCATCAGAAAACACTGGTGAAGATGACCAGTATGATGACCATATTGCCTCAGGGGCAGTGGCAGTGAGATGGGCTGACTGCAACCTGGGCTTTTCTGCTTTTCTTCTATGGTGCTAACTAATATCTCTATCCCCGTGCTTGCTGTTTCTGCTGCTTCCCACACTAGAGCAGGAATTGGCCAACAATGGCCCTTCCTAGGTCAAAGTTAGCTGGTCACCTTTGTCTGTACACAGGAGGAGAGGGAAAGGAAGCAGAACTTCAGTGGTACCTTGTGCTTTGAGGGAGGGGAGCCTTGGGCTCATGGTTTGAGTCAGTCATGGTCAGGAAGACACTGCAGCTGGAGTATGATGCAATTGGTCCCAATGTGTCCACAGTCAGGAACTAAAGAGAGGAATGCTGGTGTGCTCAACCCACATTCAGGATTGAGCCTTCCTTCCTAAGAAATCTTTCTGAAGACACCCTCCTAGACATGCCCAAGGGTTATTTCCTAGGAGATTGTAAATCTAGGTTTCATATTGGCACACCAGCCAGGGCCACAATCACCTCAAAGAGCGACTGAAGCAGGAGGATCTGCTTTGAGGGTGGCTCACTCCCATGGCTGTTGACCATATTGTTCTGTCCTGAATTCTCACTTATTTAATTTTTGGTACTGAGGATTGGACCCAGGGCCTGGACTGTGCCACTAAACCACACCCCCCAACACCTCTGTCCTAGATTGTTTTATTTTATTTTCAGGTAGGGTCTCACTCTAGCCCAGGCTGACCTGGAACTCACTCTATAGTCCCAGGCTGGCCTCAAACTCACAGCTATTCCACCTCTGCCTCCCTGGGATCAAAGGCATGTGCCACCATGCATGGTTTCTGTACTGGATTTTCATAGGAAGCTGCTTATTCTTGCCACTTGAACCTCTCCAAATAACTGCTTGAGTATCCTTACAACATGGCAGCTGGGTTCCTGGAAACTGCTGGTCCAAGAGAGCAAAGAACCACAAGGCCTCTGTAGCAGTCAGCCACACACCGCTGAGATGAATCCTTAAACCAGGCACAGTTTAGGGGAGGAAAGGATTTATTAAAACTACAGATTGAGGAGAAGGTTCATAACAGCGAAAGAGGCTGGCCCTCTTTCACAGGTCCAAGCAGAGAGAAAAACCCATCACCTACACCATACACACAGAACAGCAACAGGCAGGAAGGCCAAGGAGAGAATTTCTTCCCCTTTATATAGCCATAGGGTGGGGTCTTACAACCCTTTCCCAGAGTTAATGGCTTCCTGAGTCTCTGGAATTTCCTTCCTGCACTGTCCACACAGGAAAGGATGTTTACTTCTAGCTTCTTTGAGCTTCTTTACATCCTGCCTCTTGCTGAGAGGCTGCCTTCCTATAAACTTCCTTAGAGACCCACCCAAGATAATCAAAAAGATCCAAGTTGACAACAAAACCTAACCATCACAGCCTCTAAGATATAGTCCTAGAACATACACACCATCACTTCTGCCTGACTCTGTTCTTTGGATGCGACACTGAGTTCAGTCCACATGGAAAGGGGAATTGGGCTTCAGCTTTTGAAGGAAGTATTTGTGATCTTGTGGACTTTTTAAGAGAAAGCCATCATAGGTAATATAGGCAGATTCAAGTAGATGCTGGATTCAGTTTCAGGCAGGTTGAAATTGAGATGTCTGTCAGTAATCTTAGCTGTGAACTGCCAAATTGCTTTATAAGAATCTGTTCCATTACAATGTGTAGGCCTGTCATCTAATTTAACCTTTGTGTGTGTGTGTGTGTGTGTGTGTGTGTGTGTGTTGCCAGGAGCTCATTAGGTAGCTGTAGTGAGCCTGGAACTATATAGCCCAGAGTGACCTCAAACTCACAATTCTCCTGCCTCAATCTCCTGGGTACTATAATTACAGGCATGTGCAGTCATGCTTAGCTCCCATCTAATTTAATTTTATCAAAAACAAGCATGTCCACTGATATCTACTAAGGTTATAGAAAAGTTTTAAAGGAATATGGTGCATAGTTCACAGCAAGAGGTAGAATTCTCCATACATCTGGGTACATAACCAAGAATTTACTATCTAAAAAGCAAACAAAGTTTAATCTTTTTCCTTAGTATTCCTCAAGTTTTACTGTTTATGTGATTCACTTTATAAACAATTCTGTATACAAAAGTACTTGTGGTATATTTAGAAATGTTTTGATGTTCATTTGGGTTACAAAGCTTTTTCTGACCTGTACATTTTGGGAACTTGACCTTGAGTATGGAGATTGCCTTGTCTGTCCTCTGAAAACCACAGCTATGGTTTGTGGGATTTTTATGAATTCCCTCTTGAAGGTGGTGTGTGGGTGATGCTCAGTGCTTATCTCCCTACTGATGGGAGTCTTCTTCTTTTCCTGGTTCCACCCGGAACCTGTCTTCATCTCCTTGCAGCCTAAAGGCTTCTGGGACTCTTCTCTCTGCCTGAGCTGCAATACTTGTATGTTCTAGGGGGAGCAAAGGCCAGTTGGGTAGCAGATTGTTGCCAAGAGACTGATTTCATGGGCTTACCCAGCTTCTTGTTCTGGGACCTCTTATCCTTGGTCTCAGCTTGGTGAGACTGAGTGGGAAACCACTGCAGGTCCATCATGCCTTCTACTGTAAGCAATTTGATAAGAGCTCCATGTCTCACAGAGTGGAATGTCTTTTATCACTCAAGAATTCTAAAATGGCAATCTTCCGATCACTGGGCTAACTTAATAAAGAAAGGCAAGCATTTT
>PVHP010040031.1:0-16097 GCA_004024765.1 Zapus hudsonius | reverse complement strand
GAGGAGGGGGCGCCCGTGGAAGACTTGAGGGTCCGAGGAGGGGGCGCCCGTGGAAGACTTGAGGGTCCGAGGAGGGGGCGCCCGTGGAAGACTTGAGGGTCCGAGGAGGGGGCGCCCGTGGAAGACTCGGGGGTCCGGGGAGGGGGCTCCCGTGGAAGACTCGGGGGTCCGGGGAGGGGGCGCCCGTGGAAGATTTGAGGGTCCGAGGAGGTCGGCAAGTGGGAGGGGGCGCCCGCGTAGGACCCCAGGGCCGCGGGGAGAGGACTCGGAGAAGGATGCGCTCCCCGGAAGGGGAAGCTGGCGCTTCTCTCGGTCCCCGCAGTGCCGGGCCGCGACGTGGGCGGCCTTCGCGGAGGTGGACCGGCGGCTCCGCGCGGGCGGGAAGGCGCGGGCGGCGCTGCGGGCCGAGCTGGGCGCCTGCGGGGCGCTGGGCCGCGCCGAGGACCGGGCGGAGCTGCTGGCGACGCTGCAGGCGCTGGTCGGAGGTGCCGTGCAGTACGACGGGCAGGCGGGGGCGCCGCTGGGCGTGCGGCGGCTCTGCGGGCTCCTCCTCGGGGACGGCGACCCCCGCAGCCTCGCCGCGGCCTACCGCGGGCTTCGGCGGGCGGTGCAGGTGAGCAGACCCCCACCTCCCGGGCGGTGCAGGTGTGCGCCCCGTCCCCCGTGCAGGTGGGCAGCCCCCCCACTCCCCACCCCCGTGCGAGCGCAGGCTAGCCCGAACGAACCTTTTGGAGCCTTAGCTAGGCATGCCTCAAGGGTGATGAAATGATATTGAAACTAAGCACGTGGTTCGTGCATATTAGAGACTGTGATTATGTGTTTTGTCTTGATCTGTCCTCCTGGCTCACAACAGCAGAGTCTGCCACTCAGGAAGTGACCAAATCTTTAAAAACTGAATGAAAAAAATAAATACATAGTTCAGGGCAGGGCTTGGTGGCACAGGCCTTTAATCCCAGCACTTGAGAGGCTGAGACCAGCTTGCACGTTCCAGGTCAGCCTGGCTAAAGTAAGACCCTACTTTGGGGGGAAATAAATATATGGGATCAGAGCTCTAGGGGCCCCAGTCTGACAGGTCTTCCTGCGCTATCTGGACCACGTGTTTAAGTGACTCACATATCTTCTTAATTCATTGAGTTCCTGGCACTAGACACTGTTTTATCCCTACACACAGGGGAGGACATGGGTGTAAAGATTATCACTTGCCTAGGGTCTTCCCGTGATAAGATCCCCAGCATCTGCTTACAAGGACCTGCAGCCCCCATTGAGCTCCCTCTTGACACCCAGGGGAACTCAGAAACTCGCCCTTCTTTTCCGGCCCTGGCTTGCTGGGGTTGAGGTATGTAAAATGTGTGTGTGTGTAGGTATATACATGCGTATGTATATACATATATGTTGTCCCCTAGATTTTCCTGCGCAGCCTGGGTCTGAGGTGTTTAAGCTTTTCTCGAGCAAAGACAGTGGCGCAGCTGAGAGCCACGGAGCCCCAAGTGTCCGGCGTGGGCGATCGGCAGTGGTTGTACCAGACATGTACTGAGTTTGGCTTCTGTGAGTGACTCAACTCTCACTCTGTTAGCACATGGTCTGGGCTGGGCCCAGAGAGTCATCTAACAAGTGGTCTGAACAAGTAGTCGCATACATGAAACAACCCCACCTGCATGACCCCCAGGTGTCAGAGAGGGTAAATAAGCCCTGCCAGTGTGACTGATGTCTCCACCCTCTCAGTCACCTGGTTAGAAGCCTCCTTCCCATTGTCTGGATGTCCTGTCAATCATTAATTCTTGGCCGTCTCTCCCCTTCCTTCTCTCTTGTTGGCTTGGAGGAGACCCCTCACGCTACAGCCTGGATCAGGGCCCTTTCACCTGGTCTCTGGTCTCTCTTCACCTGTGCACTCCAGCTTCCACATAGTGGCCGGAGATCTTCCTAAATCTAGTCTGGCTGCTCTGCTCAGACCTGACCCTTCCACCACTTCTCAGTGACCCAAGGAGGAAGCTGCCAGGCAAATACAGGCTGCCCAGTTAAAGTCGAACTTAAACACCAACAAAACAACATGAACAACAACAAAAATCCTTTAGTATGTCTCAAATGTCACATTTACTAAGAAAAGAAAAAACAACTAAGCCGGGCATGGTGGCACATACCTTTAATCCAGCACTCAGGAGAACAAGGTAAGGAGAACCTCTGTGAGTTTGAGGCCAGCCTGAGACTACATAGTGAATTCCATGTCAGCCTGGGCTAGAGCTACACCTTACCATGAGAAAAAAAAAAAGGTAATAATGTGAGTACACACTAAGAACTCCTTAAGTGCTTAATATTATTGTTATAAGGGTTTACATATTTTGACCCTCCCTATACATCAGTCAGCCCAGAGCTTAGGAAATTTACATGTGCTGTTATTTCATTTTTCTTGGATTACCCTTACTCATCTTGGAGTCTCACAAGATTCCCCACCACCACCAAAAAAAAAAAAAAACTTCCCACCTCCCTGCAGCTCACCTCAGTAGAGTTGTTCTCTTATCTTTTGTATTTTCAATCAATCCATCATCCGTGTATTCTCATTTCTCATCTCCCCCTCTGAGTCTTGGAACAGCAGAGCCTGTATCTGTTTGGGTGACTGCTGTGTTCCATCATCCAACACCACTGAGCACATTAAAGTGGTCAGTAAATAGTGAAGGGAGGAATGGATTTACATGCGGTTAAGGAGGCCAGATTTACCCATAGTGCACAGCGTTCTGTGGCTATTAAGCAAGGAGACGTGGTCCACTGGAGCGTCTGTCACTCTAGACTCCTAACCTCCAGACCTCTGCGTACCTACTCCCCTGTTTGTTAGCTCTTTTCTCTTGGCTTACCTCAACTAACTCCCTAAGTCCTCATCCCTTGCAGGATGTCCCCATGAGCCTATCAGACCCCTCTGTGAGCCCCTCCTCTTGGTCTTTTCTGTCTCAGCCCTGACCCTTCCCAGCCTTCATGGTCTGGGAATGTGTGGGTCTCTGGCAAAGTGGGGAGCTCATGGTGGTCACCACTGAGGAGAGCTCTATGAATGATTATTGAAGGAGGGGAAATGGATGGATGGATGGATTCTTCACACTCACAGGTACTCCCCTCCACAGATGTCACCTGCGAGGGTCCTAGCTGTCCCTTCTCCCAGCTGCCCACTCTGCCATCCCAGCTAGATCTGTGTGAACAAGTATTTGGGCTCTCAGCCACATCTGTTTCCAAGGCTGTGGACCAGACAAACTCATACTACGGAGGCCAGACCCCCAGAGCCACCCAGGTGCTGTTTGTGAATGGTGAGTATACCATCAGAGTCCGGCTCCAAAACCTCGGCCTAGCCGCAGCTCAACACCTCACCCTCTCCTTTTTTCCAGGGGACACAGACCCCTGGCAGGTGCTGAGTGTAACACGGGCTTTGGGAACCTCTGAGCCAGCCCTGCTCATCCCCAATGCCTCCCACTGCTCGGACATGGCACCTGAGAGACCTTCTGACTCTTCCAGCCTCCGCCTTGGGCGTCAGGTGGGCCTGAAAGCTCTGGGTACTGTGCTTTCTCTCGTGCATTCTTTCTTGTTCCTCCCTCGTGTTCCTAAGTTCAGAACTCTCTCCACCTCTCCCCAGAGCATCTTCCTGCAGCTGCAGTCCTGGCTCGGACAGGCAAAGAAGAACCAGACATTGGGTGGGGTCTGAGCCCACCCCTCCGGCATGGCCAAGCTGGATGAAAGAAAGCTGCTTGTTTGGAAAGAAGGTCTAGCATCTGCTTTGCACAGCGCTGGCTTTTGTCTTCCAGGGTCATCACTTCTTTGTTACAGGAAAGAGTGTAATTACAAGCCTCCTTGTGGACACTGGCATGTGGAATGTTAGATGTCAGGGAATGTGGGCCCTGTGCTGGAGCCTTTCTTACTAATCAGATTCCTGTGAGACTTCTGGGGCTCCAGCTCCTGGACTGGGAACCTTGCTGCAGGGCCCTCTGGACCTCAGACCCTGTCCCCGTCTCGGCAGCTCTGCTTGTTTCTCCTCTCCTCACTCCCTGCTTCTTTCTCCCTCTCCCCACTCACTATTACTCTTTCCAGGCCTTCTTCCAGTTCTTTGAATATCTTATTTCAGTCTCCCTGTATCTTAGGCTGCGAGGTAGTATCCTGGCTGGAAGCGCACCTTGGGGTGTGTTAATCAAGGTTTAACAGGAGGGAAGACCTCTTCTGATATGGAGGGCACCATTCAATGTGCTGGGGGCATGGACTGAATCAAAAGGAGAAAGTGAGCTGAGCACCAGCATTCGGTATTAAACCTGCGACCTTGAAGCTATTAGCATCAGGCTCTAACCAACAGAGCTAACCCACCAACTTCCCGACCTAGGATGCAAGGTGACCAGCTGCCTCACGCTCCTGTTGCCCTGCCTTCCCCGCCATGATGGGCTGTATCCCCTCAAACTGTGGACCAAAATAAACCTTTTCTCACGTCGTTTCTGGTCAGGGAGTTGGTGTCTCTGCTGCTTTCAGTCCGTTCTTTCTTTTTCTCTCGCCCCTTGCTCTGTTGCCTTTCTCATTGTTGGGTTCTGGGTTTCTTTGCTCTCTCTCTCTCTCTCTCTCTCTCTCTCTCTCTCTCTCTCTCTCTCTCTCTCTCTCTCTCTCGAGTCTTTCCCTATCTCTTTTGTGCTTTTCTCCATCTCTCTTGTGTGTTTTGTGCTGTGATGACAGACTAGCTAATCTAGTGTTCAGAAATTTACTTGGTCATAGTTCTAAAGGCTAGATTGGGTGTGTCATGCTGGGCGTGGTGGCACATGCCTTTACTCCCAGGATTTGGGAAGCCAAGGTAGGATCATCATGAATTTGAGGCCACCCTGAGACTGTATAGTGAATTCCAGGTCAGCCCAGAGCTAGAGCAAGACCCTACTTCAAAAAAGAAAAAAAAAAAAGTAAAGAGAAAAAAATTAAAAATAAAGAGAGCAAGTCATGGAAGCTCTCTGGAGGCAGAGCTAGGAGGATCCCCAGAGTGAGACTACAGAGTCCACCTCAAAAATAACCATCAAGCCGGGCGTGGTGGCACACGCCTTTAATCCCAGCACGAGACTACATAGTGAATTCCAGGTCAGCCTGGGCTAGAGAGAGACCATACCTCAAAAAACCAAAAAAAAAAAAAAAAAAAAAAAAAAAAAAAAAAAAATCAACCTGTGACCTTGAATCCATTAGCATCAGGCATGGAGCCAACCAACCAGAAGAACTGTAAGTCTTCCTCTCAAGTATTTTATTTTCAAGGAGAGAGAGACGAGATGCATCTGGGGTTCATTTGCATGTGCCACTTTGTGCATCTGGCTTTGTGGGTACTGGGGAATTGAACCTGGGTCGATAACGGCTATCTCTTCCCTCCTCTCAAGTATTACAGTCATCAGTGAGGCTTCTCAGGAAGGGATTTCTTGGTGGTTTTAGACACTTATGAAAAACAAGGATGATGGAAAGGAGGAAGGGAAGGAACTAATTTTTTGAGTCAGCAAGGTACAAGATAAAATATACAACTGGGTACCTGAAAATATTGAGGATTGTCTGATCCCCAATTGTTATGGACAATTCCAGGCCTCTTACAAGAAGCCCAGTGGGCTGTGGTTCGTGGATTTTTATATATTCTGTAAAAATAATTGAAAACGACTCAGATGGAAGTGAGATGGAGCTCAAGAGGAAACTGATGGCTGCTAGGTAACAAAGACTTCTTATATGTTTATTTCTTTTTGTTTTGTTTTTTGTTTTTCGAGGTAGGGTCTCGCTCTAGCCTAGGCTGACCTGGAATTCACTCTGTAGTCTCAGAGTGGCCTTGGCCTCACGGCGATCCTCCTACCTCTGCCTCCCGAGTGCTGGGATTAAAGGTGTGCGCCGCCACGCCCGGCTTTATATGTTTATTTCTATTAGGCATGTTTACAAGAATCTCACAAAAGTTTAAAATGAATTGTATATAGATATTCTCATTCCGCAGTCTCCCTGCTTCCTGGACCACTTGTGATGAAGTGACACCCGAGGTGGGTGGGTGAATGGGAGAGCTCTTGATGCAAGGTGTGTGACTTGATCCCAGATGAGACAAGAGGCCTCACTTTCATTCCAGACCCAAGGAGGCAGAGGCAGGAGGATTGCTGGGAGCTGGAGGCCAGCCTAGGCTACAGAGTGAGGCCCAGTCTAGAAAAAATAAAAATAAACATATTTTCCCCCCTCCTCAAACTTAACCCATGAGAGGAACCAAACGTCCAATCTTGTTTGGGCTTGTGGTGTAATGGGACCCTGTGGCCTGAGTTCACAGCTAGCTGGGAGCTCGTGGTGGGATTGACGAAGTCCCAATATCCCCACCTTCCAGTTCACCGTGTGTTTCCTAGACCTAGAAAAGGGAGAAAATTCAAAAGAGAAAGGAAGAGGCGCGAGTGGGCCTTGACCTCTGAAGAAAGAGGAGGTGGGCGGGAAGAGTTGGGGTGCAAATTGGAAAGGCATTTGCCTGCTTAGTGGGTCAGTATGAGTTGTAGTTGCCCAGGCCGAGAGAAACCTCAGAGGAGACCACAGAAAGGCTGGAAACCACTAGCTTGGCCTGGAACTCTCTATGTAGGCCAGGCTGACCTTGAACTCATGGCAGTCCGCCTGCCGAGTACTGGGATTACATTTTTGCTTTGTTTTTTTTCTTTTTTTTTTTTTGTTTGTTTTTTGTTTTTTGATTTTTGGCTTGTTTGTGATAGTATCTCCTGTAGCCCAGGCTAGCCTTAAACTTGCTATAGAGCCCAGGCTGTCCTGCCTCCATCTCCAGAATATTGGGTGTTGTAGTCAACCTTTCTCTCCAACAAAGAACCCAAGCAAAAGCTGCTTGGGAGGAAAGGGTTTATTTTGGCTTACAGGCTCGAGGGGACGCTCCATCAAGGCAGGGAAAATGATGGCATGAGCAGAGAGTGGACATCACCTCCATCACAGCACTACAAACAGCGGCAGAAAGGTGTGCCAAACACTGGCTAGGGGAAGCTGGTTTATAACCCCATAAGCCCGCCCCCAACAACACAGCTCCCTGGAGGTTCTAATACCCAAACTGCCATCAGCTGGGAATCAATCATTCAGAACTCGTGTTTGGGGGGGACACCTGCTCAAACCATGACACTGGGATTCCAGGCTTGGCTGTGGGGCGACAGCTTCCAGGGGCTGAGAGGATGGCGCAGGTGCCTGGAAGAGGAAGATGAGCAGACTTCCAGTTTGCACCCAGCAAAGGGGACAGGAAGGGGTCAAGAGGAAGGGGTGACATCACGTGGTCTGCGTGCCTGGGGACCCCTGCTCCGCCTCCTCCAAGGCCACCAGGCTCCCAGGCAAACCCTTCTCTTAGGATGTGGGTGCCCAGCGTGATTCACCCAACAGCAGCATACTCCCAGCGGGACACTCCCAGGAAAGCGAAGCGCACACATCGCGGGGATGGCAGGGCCTGCTTTTATTTTAAGGCTTAAATATTTTAATACAATGCTACACAACTGCTCCATTTCTCCAAAATCTCCCAAGTTTAAAGTATCAGGGACAAACCAAACATGGCACACCCGTAAAGACTTCACGGCATAACCAACCACGACAGGCAAGAGCGTTAAGAGCTACTGCTAGACCTTCAGACTCGTAAGGAGAGTCTTCCGTCGAATATTTAGGGGTGTCCATCTTTACGGGGATCGCCAACCAGCTCGCTAACACTGCATTCGCTGCTCTTAGCTACTAGACTGTATGCTTTACGAATGCGGCTTTGAAATTCTATTTCGAGGTGCCTTCACGGTGAACTCACCTCTTGTCAGCTCCACTTTTACTCCTAATAGAAAGGACTGCTCTTTTTGCTGTTGTCCGCAGACACGTGAGTTGGTGAGAAAATAAAATGTTACATATATAGTAAAACATAAGTGTATGTTTCTTTATATAGATAAATAAATGTGAATAGAAATATAAGCAAAATTATACACATTATAACATGATATATATATATATTCAGTCCTTTAAAAGATGCATTTCCAACGTAATTCTGCTTTTCACATGTAATTAATTACTCGTCAAAGATGTCTTTTATTGTGTGCTCACTGGAAATCACTAAAACATAAGATTAAATTTACAGGAGTATTTTCTATTGCAGTGTGGCATGAGGGGGTCTTTGAGAGTAAAATACGTGAGTTTGGAGGGGAAATTCCAAGCAGGTGCAGAATAAAACTATTGCTAAATCAGTCACTAAATAAACAGCTGTTTCTCCTCCAGGTGTAAAGGCCGAATAAGATCCGAGAGTCTGGAGGAAAATTAAAAGAGGGGAAGGATAAAGCAACACCGGGTCTGGTAAAGAGAGCAGCGAGCCCAGGGAACACAGATCGAGTGTCACCTCTGCAAGTGTAGTTCTGAGAAACAGGGACAACTGGCTGAGGACGTGAGGGTGGAAAGATGGAACGATTAAAAAGCTCGCCAGAGGGAGGATGGGAAGAAATTATTACACAGAGATTTCAAATAAGGCAGCTGCGGCTTGAAGAATAGTGCTGCTGAGTAAATGTCTGTGAAATCAAAGGGCCGGGCTTCCCCCAAAATCAGATTAAAGGAATAACCAAGAGTTGACAGTGCATGTCTGACGAGGTGGCCGAGTGGTTAAGGCGATGGACTGCTAATCCATTGTGCTCTGCACGCGTGGGTTCGAATCCCACCCTCGTCGTAAGACGGACCAGTCTCCTTTTCCTCTCCCAAGTCTCCTCCTCCATCCTTCATCCAAGTTATCTCTTGTTTACGGTGCCAGACCGGCTCTTAGGGTGGCAGCCACTAGGGTCTTCATTTAGCTATCGTTATCCTCCACCTCTCTCTCTCTCTCTCTCTCTCTCTCTCTCTCTCTCTCTCTCTTTTCCTCCCTCCCCACATCATTTTACTTATTTAGCAAATATTAAACAACTGAACTAGAGGTCATGAAGAGAATGGTGGAAACTAGATGACTGAAATGGACAAAGGTAGAAAGGTTGTTGTGTTTTGGCTATTTTTTAAAGTCTTATTGACAACCTCCTCATTAACAATATAGCACGATCATAATTGCCTCCCACCACCCTGCCTTCCCCCCGTCCGAAATGCCGCTTCGTAGGATCCCTTCTGGCTCTGTATGCCTGTCACCCAAGCACCAAGTCCTGTCAGCCAGTCTAACTGAAAGGCAGGGAGCTCCAGGCTCAGGGAGAAATTCTTTTTTGTTTAGTTAGGTTTTTTGTTTGTTTTGTTTTTCAAGGTAGGGTCTCACTCTAGACCAAGGTGACCTGGAGTTCACTATGTCGTCTCAGGCTGGCCTCGAACCCACCAGCGATACTTTTTAAATAGCCTGCTCACCCACCGCTGCTCCGCTAGTAGTAACTGGGCTCTCTTTAATCCTGACTCAGGGAGCCCAAGATACATTTTATACTCTACTGCTGGCTGCATTAATACGAGACATGTCTGTCTTCTCAAGACAATGCTTAAAAGGAAGTCAAGTGAACGTGGGCAATGGAGCAGTTGCTGAAAGTCACAGAAGAGACTTGTCTCCACTGGAGAGATCTTCCCTGGTCCCTGAAGTCTAGATCCATGGTTCAGACAGATGCATTTTCCCGAATATCCAGTGGATTACCACCTCACTGAAACATGACTATCACTTCGTCTTCTGGCACTCAGTTTAAGTTCTGCTTTTATAAATTGAGGGCTGTGTTTAGGGAAGTCGGTTTTAGTAAGAACACTGGGATGTCAGTTTAGCAGGAACCCCCGATCTGGTTATCTGCTCACCCTTAACCCTCCAATCTGCTCATCTCCCACCATCCCCCAGGTGATGGCTGACCAGCTGGCTTGTCTGGATAAACCATCCTGTTAGGTTGGTTCAGCCAGGGCCTTCCTCACCTCTGAAGTTTCCTCTTAGTGATTTTCCATTACCCGCCTCTACCCTGCTCCTCAGCTGCAAATCGCCACTCGCCCAAGCTGTGTTTAGAATCGGACTCAATGTCTCTTCCCCAAGGCAGAATCTATTCTATTACCAAGGCCTTGAGCAGAATTTTAGTTTGGAGTCAAAGCCTAAGTTAAGATATCATTCTAGGGCTGGGGAGATGGCTCACGTTAAAGGTGCTTTCTTTACAATCTTCCTATTGGCCTGGGTTCAGTTCCCCAGTACTCATGTAGTCAGATGCACAAGGCCTTGCATGCATCTGGAGGCCCTGGCACACCAATGTGCTCCCCTCTCCCCTGCAGATAAATACTTTGTGGAAGAGGGACCCTCTTCCCTGGTCCCATTTATAAGCAAGCTCTGCCCTCTTATGTTCTTTCTGGTCATTGGCTTACTTAACAATCCTACCCGAGTTTGTGACCTTCGACACAGGAATTGTCCGTGACCTTGATGTCCAGTACGAAGCACCGTGCAAGGCCCACAGCTATCTATGTCTCAAAGTTAAAACTAAAACAGCATGGATAGCTGGGCGTGGTGGCGCACGCCTTTAATCCCAGCACTCGGGAGGCAGAGGTAGGAGGATTGCATGAGTTCAAGGCCACCCTGAGACTACATAGTGAATTCCAGGTCAGCCTGGACTAGAGCGAGACCCTACCAGCTTGGATAGAGTCAGGCCTACCTGGCTTAGAATTTTACCTTTGGCTATTTCCAGGGGTACAGGAGGGGTTGGCGGTGGGGAGACATTGGTGGTCAGCAAGCAGGGAAATGAGTACACTCTACAGCCCTGAGAGTTTCCGTTCCAAATCCAGCCTTGCCAACTGGGTAGCTTTAGACAAGCTTCCTAACACTTCCCTGCCGTATACATCAGTACGAGTGGAACAATAATTCCTGCATCATGGACTTTTTCAACAATTTTTTAATTGTATCATCCAATTTAAGATCACTTATTTTTCCAATTAGAATTTCCTCAAGGCATCCATAAAATAGAAAATCTGCAATAGATATACTCAAAGAGTTATTCTTGCCGTGTGTGTGTGTGTGTGTGTGTGTGTGTGTGTGTGTGTGTGTGTGTGATGTCACTTCCCATTGGTTAGACACTTGGGGTCAGCTCAGTGATCTACAGTCTTCCCTTTCTCCTGCTTGGTCTTGCTGCCCTGCCCACCCTCTCTGAGGAAGGTGTCAATCTGCAAAGAGGTGATTTGATTAGGCACAAACAAAAAGGAGAAAAGGAAAATAAACATTGAAATACAGGCTTTGGTTCCCCTATGGGAGCTTCCGGTTCATTCCCTATGACTAGACAAGACAGGAAAGTTTGTAACACTCTGACCCCCCCCTCCTGCCTGCCCTGCCACTTCCTGAGGAGGTATCCCTTCCATCAAAGTGCTGCTATCAGATGCAGAGCGGTGCTGCCAGACCCCAGGAGCCCTGCCCAATGTGAATCTGGCTCTTTTAATACCCCTACGGGTCATTCCTCCTCCAAACCTAACGGAAAGAAAGCATAAGGAACACATTAGCATCGGCCAAGGGAAGAGAACATGTCTCCCTGAACACAGACTGAAGCTGGCAACCAGAGAAGATGACCCTGCCTGCTTCCAAGAGAAACTCGCCCCAAACTTCCCTTTCATGGAACAAGGAGAGACCTCTGCCGCTGGCTTGACTCTTTAATCCTGTACAGTAAGGGCTAAACTGTTCTCTCTGGAGAAAGAGTGTTGGAAGGAGAGCAGCACACAGGAGGCCTCAGGAGTGACCTTGATCCTCAAGGAACGGCTGGACTCAAGGTCAAGCCACATCAAAATACTTCCAAGAACCCAGGGGGAAACCCAGCAGTAAGAAATGAAAGGCTGGTAACCTCATGGGACTAAAAAATGGCAGTCAAATAAAAGAAGGCTAAGATACAGGGTGAAGACCTATGCCTATGTCTCCTCCCAAAGATCCTTGACATCTTCCCGACCATGCCATTCCCAGAGAAAAAGTAGGAGGTGGTGCCCTGGGGGAGCACACACCTGTCCAGGGAGGGGTGGCTGACAGGGAGAGAAGATAACATTCGATTGGGCTCCCATGCAGCCTCTCTCTGCTGTCTACCTTCCTGGAAGAGGTAGATTAAGATGCCCATTGGGGGACGAGAGGATACCTGAAGCTTTCGCTGTAGATTTAGGATATGTCTGATGTAGAGAACTGGAAGAGATGAGGCTCTTCCCAGCAATATGAGGTGAGGGTTAGGGATCAGGGAAATCAGGCTATTTCTTGCAGGAATAGTGTCTTCGGGAGTACCCATGCTGAGTCCTGAGGGTTTTGGATTTTGTACCGATCGAGAACAAGGGGGCCCATGATCTTAAAGGATCTTTCCCAGTAGAGTCCTGAGAAGATGGAAAGGACACCCCAAAGGCAGCCTTGCCACCTGCTTTCAGAGACCCAGAGATAGGGATGCTCAGAGCAGAGGGGCCCCCAGTCAAGGGCTTTCTGGTAGTGAGACTAGCCCCACCTAAGGCGGACAGTGGGTTCTGGCTGGAAGTGTTCTCGCTCCAGCCTCGTGTGAAGGGAGTCAGGGTTCTAGTGGTCCCATTAAGCACTGCTTCTGAGGTGTCCAGTTGGGGGACAGTCACAATGGTCTCAGGCTCCTCACAGTCCATAGGGGTCACTAATCCCCCAAAGGCAAAAGGTCGTGGGGCTGTGATACCAAATACTGAGCCACAAGCCCCACTCTGGTGACTCTGTTTGGCAACTTCAAGGCCAGTTGGACAAGCTTCACCAAAAGAAAAACCAGTTGGAGTGCTACTTAAACTTGGTTGGATGCCAGCAGGAATGTGACAGGTGGACACCAGGGATGTCACCCCCCCAAGGGCTGACTGTGCAGTCCTGCCAAGGACTGGCTGAGCTGGAACCATGGGCCTTGGGGTTGAGGATGTGATGGAGTTCTTCAAAGGAAAAGAGCTATTGGATCTTGGGGCAAGAACTGGCTGAAAGAGACATTGCTTCTCTCCATCCCTGGCCCCACATGTAGGCTGGGAAGTGTCTCCTGGGGGTGGTGAGAAAGGTGGCTTTGGACTTGACCCCAAAGGAGTTGTGAATGCTGAGGTCATGCTGGAGTTGCTGGGTGCCTCTGCAGGCTGGTTTGGGGGTGCTAAGTCTGAGGCTGACAGAAGGCTGCCTACACCCTTCAAATTAGCAGTGGTCTTGAGAGGAGATGTCTCGGTAGAGCTCATGAGAACCTGACTGAAGATGGTGACTGTGTGTACAGTGGGGATGGAAGGATACTGGCGTGGTGGGGAAACGAAGCCTGTGTCAGACTCAAGCAGGAAGGAATGACAAGAGGAGGAGGCAGAGCTAATGCTGCTCATCGTGTTCGTAACCTTCACTATACTGAAATCCAAAGATGATTTGTAAGCAGAGTCTTCAGATGTGTTGGTAGGGGCTGTGGGCATGATCAGAGAGGTGGATTTGGCCAAGCCTTGGAAGAGATGAAGAGAAACAGGAGTCAGTGGGAGTGGGGACAGCCTGGCCGGTACAGAAGCTACCACTGGCACACTTGTAAGTGGTGCCATGCTGCCAAAGATAGGCGTGAAGGTAGGTAACAAGATGCCTGGAGCTGTGGACAGGGAAGAACGTGAAGATACTGAATCTGCGACTGAAATTCTGGGATGTAAGTCACCTCTAACCTCACTACTTTGTGGGGGCCCCTGAGTAGGTTTGAGCACAGGGTGCGCAGAAGTCGCAGATGCAAGATCATGGAGAGTGCTTTTCATGGTGGGTGTTGAGTGTGGAGGTGTGGCAGACCTGTCAGCCTCCAGGGATGCAGATGGCCCAGTGGGATCAGTGTCTGATGAGTTGGTGGGAGAGTTTGGAGCCAGTCGGATGGAAGCAGTGGTGGGCTTAGAGAGTGAAGAGGTGCCCGGGACAGGCACTGTCTGGGAGCCCTCAAGTAGAGCCATCAGGGTAGGCATCTTCAGAGGAGAGTGGACCACTCTAAAATCCTCTCCAGTAGAAGAAGGTGGAGTGGTCCATGGACCTGGAGACTCCAGCATGTCCTCTGAGCTTTCCTGCTGAGGATCAGTGCCTACACTGGGTGCTGTCCCTGAAGAAGGTGACGTGAGGGATGGGGAAAGCTGTGTGCCAGGCCTAGCTTCAGCAACAGAGTCTTTAGCAGTCACAACAGTGTCCTTTCTGTTGTTGCTTCTCCACGGGAGCCCAGCTTGCTCCCTCAAGGTCTGGTGCTCACCTGTGACAGCATGACCACACTGGAGCCCTGCCACCTTGGACTGTTGGTCCCCAGGGCTTGATGGCAACTGCAAAACCTCCTGGCTCACCTGCCCAGAGCTACCAGATGTTTCCGGGGGTTCCGATTCTGATGCTGTTGAGGCTGGACTGTGAGAACAACTTTTCCCTCTCTTTTTCAAGGGCCACTCTGGTTCCTGGACCGATGGAGCCCTGGGAGGACGTCTCCCCCCAGGCTCTGAAGAATCTCTGTGAGAGCTGTAAGAACTACTGATGGCGTTTCTCTTGGTGCTGAGGGGCGTGCCTGTGCTTGTCACAGAGCAGCAACTGGACCTCTTTAAGCTGTGATCTGAGCTCTGGGAATAGTGGCCCCTTTTCAGAGGCCCCGGTCTGGGCACAAAAGAAATGATGGCTGTATTCTTTATCAGAGGCTTAAAGGCAGATCGCCTGGCTTCTGGAGTTCCTCTCTTGATGTCCAAGCTCTGGGGGAATAGCGATCCTTCCAACCTCACCCTTTCCTTCCTGCACTGCCACAGGGCCCTTAGCACTGTCTCTGTTGCACTCGAGACTGGTGGGGGCTTCTCCTCGGAGGGTCCCGCAGAGTTAATCACAACTGCTGCGGTAAAGGAGGGAGGCACTGTCTGCTCAGGAGGGGAGATCTTGACCGTCACCGGGCTCCATACGGCCCGAGGATGCCGAAGGGACCAAATATTCCGCTTGAGGTAACTGTCCCACCAGTCTGATGGAAGAGGCCCCATGATGCAATTCTGGGGTCTTTTCATGGGAAAGCGCCTCCAAGCCTCATTGACAAAGGCGGAGGGATTGGTTGGATCCCAGTTGGGTGGCCTTCTGGCGGGTCTGTGCCGCCGGGCAGGCTGGGCTCGGTGGACGTGCTGGATTCGGTGGACCTGGGAGAGGGGCCGAGCGGGTCGGCGATGGCCGGGCCCGTCCAAGTCCGTGCGCGCCTGGGCTGGGGACCGCGGCGAGAGCCCCAGCTTACTCAGGTAGCTACCCATCCCGGACGACTAGGTGTGGTCGGTGGCTTGGCCTTCTGATGTTTCGGACGTCTGAGAGGTGACCGAGCCCAAAGCGTCCGGTGTTCGAGTGTCGGTTGGGGCCCACGCGCGAGGAAAGCGCGAGGGTCTCGGAGAACTCGTCACCGCCCTTAGGGACACGCGGGCGACCGCAGCGTTATCCGCCTGCTCTGGGGTTGGAGGTCTAAGGTGGGCGCTCAGACCTTGCGTTCTCCAGTGCGACTTGGGCAGAGCTGAAACTGGGCTCGAAATTTAGGATACAATCATTGAGGGTCTGGAGAGGCACCAATTGGGGCCCTTTACGCATCCACCCGCGGACCCGTTCCGCAGCCCAGCGCGATCGGAGCCCGGCGGGCCACACGGATGAGCCCTGGAGGATGCACACGGATGAGCCCTGTAAGATGCACACGATGGACCAGGTGGAATCGTGCAGGCCACACGACCTGGTGAAGCTGGATGCCCCAAAGATCAGCGGTCCACTTTACTGCGGAGGAAAAGTTCACCCAGGGGGCCTTCCAAATCATTTTAAACGTCAGGATGAAAGTTTGTAATCCGCATCCTATACTGAACCAAAGAGGGAGAGGAGATATTCTGAAGAAAGACACTTGTCACTTGGGACCCTCCCTTTGACTATCAAACGTTTTCTCTTGGGCAGGAGAGATGGCTTAGTGTTTGCCTGCAAAGCAGAAGGGCTCCAGTACCCACGTAAAGCCAGATGCACAAGGTGGCGCGTGTGCCTGGTGTTCTTTTGCTGCTGGAGGCCCATTCTCTCTGGGTGTGCCTGCCTCTTTCTCTTTTTCCGCTTTCTCTTTCTCCCCCTCCCCCTCTCAAAATATTTAAGAAATGGGAGGTCTTGGACTGGAGAGATAGCTCAGTAGTTAAAGGCGCTTGCAAAGCCTGAGGGCCAGGGTTTGATCTCCCAGAACCCATGTAAAGCCAGATGCACAAAGTGGCTCATAAATCTG
>PVHP010040030.1:0-16055 GCA_004024765.1 Zapus hudsonius | reverse complement strand
AGTGTGATGTTACTGAGGGGTGATGTCTCTGGGAGTTCTCCCCCACCATGGCTCTTAAAGTCTTTCCGCCCCCTCTTCCACTCAGTTCCCTGAGTCATGGTGGGTGAGTATTAAGGCTCCTTTATTGTTGAGGTCTTAGGTGTGTCTCTGTACTTCTACTTTAGGTTGTGTTGAAGATTGTTGGTGTCTGCCTCTCTGGCTTATCCTGGGTTGACTGATTGGCTGTGGTTATAGGTCTCTTGCTTATCCCACCACTCTCTGCGGGTTCCATGTGGAGCCTCCATGCATGGTAGGTCTGGAGTGGCTCACCTCTTGCCAGGACATCAGTTATAGGCCTGCGGTTTGTTGGTAGGGTTGGAGCATCCACAGCTCTCTCACCGCATTCTAAAAAATATAAACAGAATCTCCATCGGAGAGTGAGATCAGTATAGGTTAACTGAGATATGCATTTGTGAATTAGCTAGATTCTGTTGTTAGTGGCCTCTTTGTAAATCACTCCTATAGTGCATTTCTCTTTGGGGGCCCAAGATTTTGGTTCTCAGTGCATTTTGCCCTGAGTCCCCAGTTCCAGTTAAGGGCTCCCTGTCACTGAGTGGATTACTTGGCAAAATTACAAGCTATTGATTGCCTCCCCCAGGCTTTGACTCCCCGCTGCACAAGTGCTCATTTCTTGGTTTGCTGTTATCTCCCAGTAGGAAGGGTGTTCAGCCTACTCATGGCAGCAGACTGTGTTTCATGCCAGTGGTCTCTGTTTTCTCCAGCTGTTGTTGACCAGCTTCCCCTGGCAGCTTATGCAGTGCCTTCCAGCACTGCACTAACTACCATCTGGGGGCTGGTTACCATTCTGGACCTCTCAGAGTCTCTCGATGCTGATAGGTGGCTTTCTGTGGTTTCTTCAGCAACAGGATCTACTCAGGCCTGAAACATCTTCCAGCCCCCTCCTTGTTTTTTTAAAAAAACTTTGTATTGATAGCTTCCATAATTATAGACAATAAACCATGATGATTTCTTCCCCATCCTACCCCATAGTTCCTTCCTCTCAATTAGTCTGTATTGTTTCGGTGTCATCTCCTCGTCCTCCCATTATGTGAAGGTATTATCAGGCACCATGAAGTCATGAATATCAAGGCTGTTTTGTGTCTGGAAGTTTGCATTGTAAGCAATCCTACTCTTCCTTCCGCTCTTACAATCTTTCCACCACCTCTTCCACAAATCGACCCTGAGCCTTGGGAAGTGTGATAGAGATGTCCCAGTGCTGAACACTCCACTGTCATTTCTTCCCAGCACTATGGTGTCTTTAGAGTTATCCCAGTGGTCACAGCCATCTGAAAAAGAGAAGCTTCTCAAGCCAAAAATGAGAGTAGCATTATTAAGGGTATGCTCATTTTTAGAAAGTGCTTATAAGTGCTTATAATTTTTAGAAAGTTTGGTGGGTATAATATATGTCTTTAGCCATAAATTATACCCACCAAAGCCATAACAGCAGGCATTATGCCCCTAGGGCTCATGAATTCCCCCGCCATAGGCTTTTTAACTAGGTCTTCAGTACCAGGCATGCTTACCCTCCTGTAGAGCGGGCCTCCAGTCAACTTAGAGAGTAGTTGGTTTCCCCCACAATAGACGTGACACTATTGCACCAGTTGGCACATTTGGTCTGGCTGGCCAGTCTTAAGGCTTGCAAGGTCCACTGCTGTTCACCACTGTTGATGACTTCTCTCTCCCATAGGGCTACATGCAATCATAGCTTTATCCAGCTTTCTGTCAGCTAGTTAAGAGCTTCTCTGGGTTTTTAATGCAGCCTTCTAAATAACTCTCTTTAAAAAATTATTTGGGTTGGGGCAATGGCTCAGAGGTTAAAGGTGCTTGTTTGCAAAGCTACCTTCCCAGGTTTGATTCCCTACTGCCCACATAAAGCTAGGTGCACAAAGTGGCACGTGGGTCTGGAGTTTGTTTGCAGTGGCAAATGTTCACACATACTCTCAAATAAAATAAATATTATTTTAACACTTATTTATTTTCTTGTGTGTGTACCACTGCAAACACCAGACTCCTATAACACTTTTTGTGTCAGACATATTGAGAGATGTGTCATCTAGGTGATTCTAAATCCAGCGATCAGAGTGACCCACATGGTCCCTAAAACATGACAAACTTTTGTCACAGCCCTTGAATACCCACCTCGGGAAAATGATAAGACCCTATTGCTGAAGATTCCACAGACTGATATCACACAACCCTGCTGAATCCAGAAAAGAAATCAGCTTCCAGAAGGGCAGCCTGGATAATGCCAGAAGTTGTTGCATGAGCTGCCAACAGAACCAGACCAACAATATTCTGAGAGAGCAGGAGGCATCTTCAAGTTACACCAACCAATGGCCCGAGAGTGCAGAACACACTGCTATATGGCACAGACAAGCAAGTCAAGAAGTGCCCATTTGTGCAATAGTGGCACCCAACCTAGGTGGGTAATTAACAGCTAGCTAATTAACTATCAGATCTGCTCAGAGGTAGGGAACCCCTAACTGGTAAGGGGACCTAAGACAACCTTGAATGGGGACCAAGAACCCCATGTCCGTGGGGAAGTCCTCACTAACCATTCATAGGTCCTCAGAAAGGCTATACCCTCCAAATGCTCACCAACCTAGCAATATTTGTCTCAATTGACCAATAATAATCTCACTCTCCGCTGGAGACTCTGTATTTTTCAGAAATCAATGAGATCCGGGGACAACCGAACTCCACCAAAGGGACCTGATTTGATGGGGGACACCCAAGCAGGAGACATCCATAACCTCTAAGGAAGTGGGATGACGAGCAAAAGAACTATTCCCACAGCAAGGCAGATAACCTAGGGAAGGACAATGGAGAGAGGTACCAAGGGTGTCCCAAATTGTCCAAAACACAAATTTAGAGACTCTTAAAAACCTAATAACAATGCAAAATTTAAACTCACCCACTACTCAGGGAAATTTGCGGAAGAGGGGGCAGAAAGAATGTAAGAGTCATGGGGGGGGAGAATAACATGCATATGAGGGATTGTTATCATGGATTCAATGGCTTTATCTAAGAACCTATGATACTGAGCATATTGTTGTGTTAATATATATAATTTTAAACCAACAAAAATGTTAAAAAAGAAAATGCTAGAGAATTCAAACATACCCTGTATTAGTTACTTTCTAAAAAATATTTGATTTTTATTTATTAGAGAGAGAAAGAGAGAGAGAATGGGTGCACCAGAGTCTCCAACCACTGCAAACAAACTCCAGATACATGTGCCACCTTGTGTATCTGGCTTACATGGGTACTGGGGAATCAAACCCAGGTCCTTAGACTTTGTAGGCAAGTGCCTTAACTGCTGTGCTATCTCTCCTGCCCCATATTAGGTACTTTAACTTATTAACTTATTTTGACTCACTGTTTGAGAGGATATGGTTCATTGAGCATGGAAGGCATGCTCACAGGTAGCTTCACGGTGGCAAGAATGTGACTGGCACTCATACTTGTACAATTTGGCAACAGGAAACAGAGAGAGAGGGAGAGAGAGAGACAGAGAGACAGAGAGAGAGACAGAGAGAGAGACAGAGAGAGAGAGACAGAGAGCGAGCTCAGAAGCCAGAAGTGGCTCCAGGCTATCAACATCAAGGTCTTCCTCCCAGGGATCTACTTCTTTCATCAGAGCCTCACTTCCCAAAGGTTTCCCCATCTCCCCAAACAGCTCCATGAGCTGGGGAGAGAGATAAGCACCAGGGACATTACACATTTAAATCATGGCCATGTCATAATACAAAATGAATTCAGTTCAGCTTTATACATCCCACTATTTTACAACACTGTGCAGAAGTACAAAGCCCAGTCTGCGAGAAAGACTCAGACAGTCTTTTAAATGTGAACCCTCATAAAATAGAAAACACAAACAAGTGATTGACTTCAACATCAAATCTCACAAAGTCAACATTCCATTCCAAAAGGAAGTAACAAGCATCAATCAAGTGCTGATGTTCCATGTTCTTCATCTAGGGCTCTTGGTGGCATCATGGGGTTCCTGGAGCTTTTGGTGGCCACATCCTTTCAGCTCTGCTGCCTGTCACATATGTAGCTTCTCTCTTAGGCTAGTTCCCTTCCATGGAACTTCCCTTCTATGGCTTTCCTCACATTTCTGGCATCTCGTCTCCATTGCAATTGGAGAGAAATTGCAACATGTGCACCATTCGCATGTTGGTTTTGTAGGCATGCAAGACACAGGACACAAGAGTGAAGGTTCGGGTCATGGAGGCTTGTGCCAAGGTTGCAGAAAGCCTCTGAGGCCAGACAATGTGTCAGACTACCTGCAAGGAGGACTTGAGAGGCTATTGCACGAAGCTGTTAAGTGAAGCCCTAATGTCAATGGAAAAATCTAAGATGCTTCTGGTCCCTGTAGGGTTCGAAAGTGACCAAGACCACACGAGACCACTCAGAAGCAAGATGGAAACTTTATTGGGGGGGGAGCACTAGCTGCTGGGCTGTCTCAACAGGGCGGAGAGAGCCAACTGCGTGTATCTGGCTTGGGTTTTTAAAGGGAAAGAGAAGCTGGAGGAATCTAGGGGCCAGGTGGGGGCCTAGGAGGTCATGTGGCTCCCAGGATGGGGGAAGGAAACAGAGACACAGGGGGGTTCACAAGGCAGGCTTTATCTCTACTCCCTGTTGGGGTCTGGTTTCAATGCTGGCACTCTTCTTGAAGATGTCACACCATTTCTGGAGTATCCTTCAGGGGAGATTGAGGCTCTGTAAGTCAGACTCCATGTTGGGGGGTGAGATTTGACCTAACAGTCCCAAGCATTTCAAGCAAGATAGAGTAAACCTGTAACTACTACTGTTATTTTATTAAATTTTATAGTTTTAATTCTATTGTTATTATTTTATTATGTTTTATAGCCTTTAATTCTATTGCTATTTTTTATTAAAATTTATAGTTTTCAATTATGTTGTTATTATTTTATTATATCTTTTTAAAAAATATTTTATTCATTTTCAAGGAGAGAGAGAGAGAGAGAGAGAGAGAGAGAGAGAGAGAGAGAGAGAGAGAGAGCACGCACCAGGGCCACCACCTTGTGGGTCTGGCTTATGTGGCACCTGGGGGATTGAACCCGGGGTCTTAGGCACTGGAGGCAAGTGCCTTAACCGCTGAGCCATCTCTCCAGCCCAATTTTATTATATCTGAATAGTCTTATAATTCTAATTAATCTCCAGATGCTACCTACGAGAAACTTAAACAGAAATTAGTACCCTGAAGTACTTCACACAGAATACAGACAAATCTTAACACCAGAGGGCACTTAAACCATGCTGCTCAGAGTGAGAAAAAAGTCTGAGTGAAGCAAGTCCTGGTGGTAGAAATCGTAGGGTATTAGCTGTGGCGGTTTGAATGTATGTCACCCAATAGACTCAGGTGTTTTACTAAAGCTTGTAACTTGGATTTCCAGCTGCCTGGCTGGAAAAGGTGTCACTGGTGGTGGATCCTGGGCTTCAGTCCTAAGGTGTGTTGAGGGCAGATCTGATTTCCACCCTAAAGATATGCAGAGCAGTCTGAGAGCTCTGTCTGGGTCCCTGCGGTTTGCTGCTGGCCTGTGCTTGCTGGTGGTGCTGGCTGTTTGCTGGTCTCTGTTTTCTCCCACGAGCTGTGTCAGTTTCGAAGTTCCTCCCAGCAATGAGGAGCTGGCTACACCATTAGTCTTCACTGACAAGCAAGTGAAGAAACGCTGTTTAATTCAATCTTCAGCTGTCTGCATGGGCACGCCTGGGGACAGCGAGTCTGTGTCGTTTTGTAACCATCTCTGCATTCTGATTATCAAGCTTACAGGCATGTTATGAAACAAAAACATATACCAAAAAGTAAAAACCTTTATATTTTTGGTGTGGATTCTTATGCAACAGAAAGTGATCCAGGATTGCCGCCGTGCCAATGAGGAAAATTCTGTGTTTATATTATGTCAAGATTATAAACTTTTATAGTAATTAGGGCAGATAAGCCTTGTAAATAAATTAACCTTGTGGTAATAAACACACAGTGACTAGTCCTAAGGGAAAATTTCCCTCAAAGAAATCTCCACTGAGACAATAATCAATATTGAAAATGAATAAAAGATGGGCTAATGACTGTTGAAAGATAGCATATAGAGTTGCAATTATATTATCTAATCAAACAACTTTTACCTGCTAATGATTCTACTTGAAAGGTAGAGATTAAGCAACTTTATAAAATAGATAACCTTAATGGGCTGGAGTGATGGCTCAGCAGTTAAGGTCCTGGCCTGCAAAGCCTAATGACCGGGGTTCAATCCCCCAGTATCCATGTAAAGCCAGATGAGCAAAGTGGTGCATGCATCTGGAGTTCATTTGCAGTGGTTAGAGGCCTTGTTGGCCATTCTCTCTTTCTCTCTCCTTGCAAATAAATAAAAATGTTACAAAAAGATAATCTTAAGAACCTGAAAATTTACATGTAGCTCTTAAACTATTTCTCAGTATCTGTTTATAGGATAGTGGCTTATAATGTGATAGGTACTCCGTTTTTTCAGTTGACATTATGTCAAGGGAAAAAAAAAATAAAGATCTTTGAAGAAGTGACATATGGCTTTTTGTAATAGAATAAACTATCTGTTAGTTCAGAAGTAAGGAAAGTCTATGCAAATCAAGCCTCCAGTGGCTAACAGAAGTTTTCCATTAACTATTGGTCCCATCTTGATCTCCCCACTGCATGCTTAGAAAATTAGAGTTTATGAGCCAGGCGTGGTGGCGCACGCCTTTAATCCCAGCACTCGGGAGGCAGAGGTAGGAGGATTGCCATGAGTTCAAGGCCACCCTGAGACTACACAGTGAATTCCAGTTCAGCCTGGGCTAGAGTGAGACCCTACCTCGAAACCCTCCCCCCCCAAAAAAAAAAAGAAAATTAGAGTTTATTTGTTTGTTTGTTTGTTTGAGGTAGGGTCTTGTTCTAGCCCAGACTAATTTGGATTCACCCTGTAGTCTCAGGCTGGCCTCAAACTCACAATAATCCTCTAACATTTACCTCCCAGAGCTGTGATTAAAGACATGCACCACCACCAAACCTGGTGGAAATTAGAGATTCCTATTAGCTGTCATTAGCCTCGAGAGAGATGGAAACTCAACTCAGACATATCATTTCAGAAATGGAGCCCATGTAAAATTGAAAAGTAGCCTGGATGCTTTTCTGTGTTTTTCCTATGAAGTCAACCATGGAGTTGCCTGGTGGGTAATAAGTGGTTTCTTTTAGTTCCATAAATAAAGGAAAATCCTTGTCTCTGAAACTGTTGCGAGTTTGTTAAGCATGAATTAGATGTGTTTCTCTTTTTGGTGGGCATCTGGATGATTCTCTTTCATGGAACTCTTTTTAAAAATTGTTTTATTTATTCATTTCAAGCAGAGAGAGAGAGAGAGAGAGAGCACACCAGGGTCACCACCTTGTGGGTCTGGCTTCATTATGTGGGTCCTGGGGAATTGAACCTGGGCTTTAGGCACTGGAGGCAAGTGCCTTAACCACTAAGCCATCTCTCCAGCCCTTTCATGGAACTCTTGGATCCTGGGCCAGGGTGATGAGGGTCCACATGAAAGGTCTGCTCCATTATGGAAGCACAGAGGTAAAAATCATTATGTTGTGTCCTGTTATCGTGGGACATGTTTATAATCTCAGCACTAGGGAGGTGGAGGCAGGAGGATTAGAAGTTCAGAGCCAGCCTGGTCTACATGAGACCTTGTTTCAACAAAACAAAAATTAAAATCAATATTTCAAATTATTCTCTTCTTGGTGTCCATTGCCGAACCTGTGTGTGGCTTCAGATCTTTCCTTAGAGCCTCATGTGTAGCTCTACAAGGCGAGGGGATAGAGATGTGAGAGAGATGCACAGCGCTGCGTCTGATGTGACATTCCTGCTCATTCTCTGCTGAGTGACAAGGCTGTCAGGAAACCACACATTGGCTGGTGCACAGGATAAACTCAGGAACTCCTGTTTGTGTTCCAATTAATACAGGTGTGTTCAAGAGTGAAATGAAGAACTGTGATAATTTTTTTCCAGCAAGACCTAAAAGCTTTGAAGAAAGTTTTCTTTTGCAGAGGGCTTCTTCGGCCTGTATTTCTTGGTCCTTAAGAAAAAGCAAACGTTTAATTGTGCCCTGTGTCAGTAGGGGTACATTAGAGACATTTGAAGACCAGACCCTTGCTTATGAACCTCATTTGATAAGCCAGGAAACTAAAACACAGAGAGAAACTCTGCTTCATGGCTGCCACATGGCTTGATGCACCTTCCTTCTGCAGTTTAACCTTGGCCAGTAAGAAAAGTCTGAGAAGTTATAGTTCAATGGTCCCAGGAAGAACCTATGATGGTCACTTCATTAAAAAAAATTATTCACGTGTGTGTGTGTGTGTTAGAGAGAGAGAGAGAGAGAGAGAGAGAGAGAGAGAGAGAGAGAGAGAGAGAGAGAGAGAGAGAGTATGGGCATGCTAGGGCTTCTTACCATTGTAAAGGAACTCCAGATGCATGTACCACATCTAGTTTTATGTGAGTATTGGGGATTGGACCTCTGGGTGGCAGGTTTTGCAAGCAAGAACTTTTAACTGCTGAGCCATAGGCATCATCACTTCTATGTCACTAACCAACCTGTAACTCAAGCATGAGAATTAGTAGAAATCAGGAGAAAGCGAGAGAGAGAAAGAGAGAGAGAGAGAGAGAGAGAGAGAGAGAGAGAGAGAGAGAGAGAGAGAGAGAGAATGAGCTAGCTCTGAGCAGCCATCTTACTTGCTTCAGACTTGTTAGAAAGATCAAAACCTGGAAAGAGTTATGGACTAAAGTTTGAAGTGCTGGATCCTGAAGTTGGGGTTGGGGGTAAGGGTGGAAGCAAAGACTGGAATCTAGTAGATGAAGGCACTTTGACAATTGAAGGCCTGGCAGGGGGAAGAACACGTCTAATTTCAAGTCAGTGTACTTGACTGCTGTCTTACCTAAGAGGTCTGTGGTTGATGATTCATCAGACCACTTCCACTAAGCTTTGGTTTGACTACTGGCTCACTTCCAGTTTTGGCCTGTATGTGTTTGGGGTTAGAAACACATACTCCAGGTCACTAGGGAGAATGGCCAAGAGCAGGAAGGAATCTTTCTAATTCCTGCAGCTATCAAGAAATGAGGACTTGCCAGTGTGATCAAGCAGAGTGCTACTGAGGGTCAGGAGCTCTCTAATTCTCCCTGATCCTTTCAGGAATGTCACTGGAGTGACATCAGGCCCTATGTCTTCTCCAAGCTTATATGAAGGTATTGAAACTTAGAGAAGCTAACTGTGTGAATCTCATGTCGATCTACCTGCAATCTCCACTCATGCCTCTTGCCTGTCAAACTCTGCGCCTCACCCTGACTTGTGACCAGCTTTGGTAACCAGTTTAGGGGACCCCTCCCCCGGATGCTATGTGATTTACTTTCCTTCGGTGTTGTGTTCTTGTCTCTGATGGACTGAGAGCGTCATGAGGGCAGGGAACTATTTGTATGGTCTCTGTGTCACTGTCACTTGTAGTCTGCTGTGTGGACCACCATGAAATCTTTGAACAGCAGAGCAAACAGATGCCTGAGTGATAAAGAAATAACATCCTAAAATAGTAAGTTCTCACATTCCCCCGGTTTATGATTTCCTAGGACTTCTAATCAAGCCTCCCTCTCCACAGTTATTAAGAGCCTTGACTCTGCTCCCAGTTGATCAGAGTTCAAATATCACTGAGACAATATTTAGAGAGGGGAATTTCTTTGGATCCTGCTGGCTCTGGCCCAACCAACCCCATTGAAGTCATTATTGAGCCACTCTGGAAAGGTTCCTGGTTGACCAGTGCCTTGGGAGGGAAACACAATTTGAGTAGGAATCGATGAGTTTAATGCTGGCTCATCTGTTGCTAATTGCTTTCAGCCCTCGCATAATTAATTTCATAGTAATGAATGCTCTGTGAACTGTGCTAATTCTCAGGAAAGTTTTGTTGGTCCTGAAGCATTTTCTGTGTGGGATAAGATAACTGGGGTTGGAAGGGGGCCTCCCCTTGAAAGGCTCTTATACATGGGGCTAGGTTTCTAAGGTCACCTGGTGTATTAGTCAGGGTTCTCTAGAGGAAACAGACTTGATAGAATGGATTATAATAAAAGGGAATTTATTGGGGTAGTTTACGACAGTCCAACAATAGCAGTTTGCAGGCCCACAGGTGAAGAAACCAGTAGATGTTCAGTCCACGTGGCTGGAGGCCTCAGCAGTCCCAATCCAGCCTAGAAGGCCTGATGGCTCCCTGGGGAGTGGCTGCTCTTTCAGTCCATGATGTGAGGCCCAGGAAACTGGGTTCCAATGTCCAGGAAGGGTAGGAGAGCAGGATGTGAGAGCAAATCACGAACAAGCACCAGCAGCCGGGGGAGGAAGGAAGAGGGTTTCCTTCCCCTCAAGCTTCCTTATATTTAGTCCCCTTGGAAAGCCCACTCACTAGGGGGAAGGACTCACTCTGGAGAAGGGCACTCCTCTCTTCTCCAAAATCCCAAAAGGATTTTGTCAGTCCTTCCTGCAGGCAAGCTCAGAGACCTGCCCAAGATTACTGTGGATTATTACACAGGTCAAGTTGACAAATAAACTTAACCATCACACCTGGGTTAGTAATATGGCTCCCCACATGACATCATATGCCAGGAGAGAATAATACAGTTGTCCACTGAGAACTTGGAGTGGAAAAGTGTCATTTTAATGTCTTTGAGCTGTGGGTTACCTGTAATCCCAAATGTCACCTGTCTCACTTCAAGGTGCTATTTCACTACCTGTATATGGCTTTACCTATGTCACCAAATGATCAAATGGCTGGGGTATAAGTTCCCTGTGGTCATCTGGAAGGTCACACAGAGCAATTCCAAGTATCTTCAGCAAGCTTACTTACACAGGGCATCTCTCAGATGTGGCTATGACATCACTGATGAGCTTTGTCTGGCTCCCATGTCCGTCACAGCACAGAGCGCTGGTTCACTCATTTTACAAACACTCACTGGCTACAGCTACATGCCGGGCTCCTATGTACTTGAGTTTGACTTATATGGGTAGGTAGGTCCCATGGTTCCAAACACCTGTGGTTGCTGCTGTAACTATCAAGGGCAGTGCCAAGGGTGAGGGGAAGCTTAAGATATCAGTGCCTGAAAGACTGCTCAGATTCTGGGCTCAAGATGGAATCTCCCTGTCCCAAGGCTTCAAGTCACCTGTACTAGCCAGGAGCTCTGGAAGCGGAGACCACATCTTTTATACTCAGCACTGTTTACACACTCACCACAGTAATGAACACGTCTTGGTTACTCAGTGTGCATTTGTGGAACACATAAGGATGTGTGGAAAGCCTTATACACGTGGGCCATTTGCAGTAGGTCCTGGGTCTGGACAGATGGTTCAGTGGTTAGAGGCACCTGCTTGTAAAGCCTGACAACCTGAGTTTGATTCCTCAGTACCCATAAAAAGGCTGATAAACAAAGTGGTACATGCATCTGGAGTTTGCAGTGGCAGAAGGCCCTGGTATGCCCATACTCTCTCTCTTTCTCATCTATCTATCTATCTATCTATCTATCTATCTATCTATCTATCTATCTAAAATGATTGAGGTAGATATCCTGGTAAAATCAGGGCCCTTATCAGGGTGATTCTGTAAAACAAATGTGTGTGATTAGAATTAGGTCCCATGGATGCCCATCAATTAGTGTGGGGTACTTACACAGATTTACGTCTCACCGGGCCAGCATGGGGAAAGCCATGTGCATAAGCAGTTCAAATAGCAGGTTAGCGCTTAGGCAGTGAAGTGCCTTTTATCTTGGTTTGCAAAGTGTTTGTGATGTTTCCTTCACCTGGGAAAGCCACCTCCTAATGACAATGGGGCTTGGATGGCACAGCAGAATCCACCTTTCCTCACTCCTCCTGTGCTCCTGTTCTCTGCTGACATGCTGTAGATGAAGGTCTTTTCCGGTGTGGACTTGGACTTCTCTGGTACTGTAGGAAACAAGTCTCTGTTCCCTAAAATGTAGTCATGTTCTTTTTGGAAAATATTTTATCAGAGAGAGAAAGGGGGGGGGGGAGAGAACAGGGCTCTTGCCCCTACAAATGAACTCCAGGCACATGCACTACTTTTTAAAAAAAGATTTTATTTATTCATTTTAAGCAGAGAGAGAGAGAGAGAGAGAGAGAGAGAGAGAGCACACCAGGGCCACTACCTTGTGGGTCTGGCTTATGTGGGTCCTGGGGAATTGAACCCAAAGCCTTAGGCACTGGAGGCAAGTGCCTTAACTGCTGAGCCATCTCTCCCACCCACATGCACTACTTCTGTGTCTGGCTTTACATGGATACTGGGGAATCAAACCTGGACCAGCAGGCTTTGTAAGGAAGGTCCCAAAAGCACTCATTTTCAAATATTCTGTTGTGGTCACACAAAATGGACCAAAATACTAGAAGGTCATCAAGAACTCTAACTTGGAAAATGCTTATGAAAGAGCACCTTCCCTTTGGTTAGTATTTCTTATGTTACCTGATCCCTTCTAATCGGGGTGGATAATCGGGGTGACGTGGCATTTGCCAGGTGCAGTCTAAATTAGAAATTGTGTGTGTGCACGCGTGCACACATGTGAGCACATGAGTGGTATATAAGCACATATGGTAAATTAAAAAAAATGTTTTTTGAGGTAGGGTCTCACTCTAGCCCAGGCTGACCTGTAGCTCACTCTATAGTCCCAGACTGGCCTCGAACTCACGGAAATCCTCCTGCTTCTGCCTCCCAAGGGTTGGATTAAAGGCATGTGCCACCATGCCCAGCTAAATTAGGAATCTTAATTCATGATTTAGTTCAAATTAACACTTTGTGAACATTTACAACATTAAAGACACAGTATGAAAGCTGCGACAGAAAGTTCAAGATGTGTGAGTCAGAGGCCTGTCTTTGAAGAGCTTATTTGTAGTAAATAAATAACACACTTAATGTGTTATTTTGTAATGTCACAGTAAATAAACCAGTGGAGTGCAGCCAGAACACACAGGTTCTGGGTGTCAGAGGAGGACGCACTGTATCACAACCGCAGAGATGCCATGAGTGAACTCTGTGCCACCTTCTACCTGACCGGGGTGAACTTGTATCCCAGAGATGAGCCTGGCATGCTTGGGAGTAGCGGAGTGCTCCTGGGAGTGACTGTTTGGTGCAAGAGTTAGTAAGCACACCATGAGGAGAGTCTTGGAAAGCAGGTTGGAAAAAAGGAGGCTTTAGAAGCACTGAATACCACATCCGAAATTTTCATGGGAAGGTGGTCAACGGATTTAAACTCCACCTGACCCTTTATCTCCCAGAGGCCTCTGGAAGCTGTTCAACTAACTATCCCGTGGCTAGGACAACAGTGACAGAATGGAGAACCTTCCATAATTTCCCAGTTTTCATCTGTCTGTTGTGATACTGGACCTTCTATACATTTGGCAAGTCCTCTACCACTGAGCTCTATTTTCTGAGTTTCTAATGCAAAAGGCTCATAGCCAAAAAGGCTGAGCAAAAGCACGGTGTGGGGGAGGCTTTCCTCAGCCTGAAGCAGCAGGAATACTGTGTGGGAAAATGGGCACACAGCCACTTGAGTTGGCTCTTGGATAAATTAGAGTTTAAGTTTCAGGTGTGGTTTCTGGTTTTTTTTTCTGTTTTATTTGTGTGTGTGTGTGTGTGTGTGTGTGTGTGTGTGTGTGTGTGTGCGCGCAAGTTGGGAGAGGACAGGATTGGAATACTACTGCTTTCCATAGGAATAAGGGGGATAGCGCTGGGCCTCTGATTGCCCTCTTTCTGACAGGAAGCCAGTTCCAGGTCCTGAAAGTGTCTTACCAGTGAACTTTGGAATGCAATTGATTTGTCATTTGAGGGTATACTGATAATAACCATCTTAGGTTTAAGACAAATGTTAAATATTGTTTGTTTAGATACTCATCAACACAAAATTGGGTTGGCAAGAATATTTGGTAAGTGAGTCGGTCTGACAATGCAAAGCTGTTCGTCAGACAGGGTTGACAGGGGAAATCAATGTTTGTGACTCAGAAAAAACAAACCAAACCAAAACAACCAAAACCAAACGAAAACAAAACAAAAAACCCCAACTAGAGTGAAAGCTGCCCCTTCCTGAAATGACTGTGATCCTGCCAGATGTTTTGTGGCCTCCCCCCACCCCCAAAAGGGGGGATCCATTTGTCCTGGTTTGCTTTAGCCTTCCGTATAACAAGTTAGGTGATGCATGAATCCTCCTGCAGACAGGTGGGCGTGGTGGAAGACCACCCGAGTCAGAAGAGGTGAGTGGCTTCCCTTCTCCCTCAGCCACTATTGCTAGGTGACCTTGGGCAAGTCATGTGACATTTCCAGCTCCAATGTGCCTGTCTGGATGTGAAGTGGTTGAGCAATGCTTCATCCAACTCCAAAGAATAAGACAAAATTTTATAGTTGAGCTTCTCTGAAGGGGATTTGGGAAAAAAATTGTTTAATGAGTTACTTTTTCATATATGTATATATGCTTAGAGATAGGTCATCATTTGCCTTTAAATTCCATGTTTTGAAAAAAAATTATTGGTGTTATAAATCACACATTTCAAAAGTCACTCGAATGACATTGATGATTAGAAAATGACTGTGATCTTCTGTTTTCTGTATCTTTCCTTTTTCACACGATGTTAGCAAGTTATTTCCTTTCTAGCACAGTGTTATAGACACTTTTATTGTTTTTATTATATGTTTGGACGTATCTGATGTGTGTATGATGTCCGTGCCACATGGCACATGTATGGAGGTGTGAGGACAACCTTGGCGTGTTTGTCCCTTCCAGTCCCCATTGTCACTTTGTTTTTCTTGGGTCACTTCACCTGTACCAGTCTCGCTGGCCTGCAGCTTCAGATTCTCCTGACTCCACCTCCCACTGCCATAGTTGGGTTGGGGTCACAAACCCACACATCCCTTTGCATCTGGGTTTACATGGGTTCTGGGGAGGCAAAAACAGGCCAGCAGGCTTTTGAGCAAGAGGTTTTAACCACTGAGCCATATCCCTAGGCCATGGTTGTTTTTCCTCCAAAAGCCTGATGGCCCAGGCTCTGTTCTCCAGCACCCATGTAAATCCAGATGCACAAAGTGGTGCATGCATCTGGAGTTTGTTTACAGAGGCAAGAGGCCCTGGTGTGCCTATTCTCTCTACCCCCCTCTCTCTGTGTGCCTATAAATAAATAAGAAAGAATCTGGTCATGTTCTCTGACCACTCTGTGAAGAGAAATGATACAGAGCACTGAGATGAACAAGAAGCTAGGCTCGCTTGACATTTGCTATGTCACCACCCCTGGCCTCAAACTTGTCATCCTCCTGCCTCAGCATCCTGAGTTCTGGAATTTTAGGCACGTACCACCATGCCTGGTGCCAAATAAATTTGTTTACAGAAGATCTGCTTGTGCCTAACATGTCATCTTGCTTATCTCTTTCCAGGTTTGCTATTAATCAACAGTTAATTTAGACTATTCATCTTCTTTGTCACCGTGCCCACGAAATCTAGATTAAATAGAGTCCTATGAATCAAAAGCAATCAGTATTTATTGTAACCTGTGATAAAGTCCCCTGAGTTGGGTTAGTCATGCTGTTCCTGGGATCTTGACACTCGGGCAAAGTCCACAGCTGTGAGCATCCATACTAAGCTCTTCACTCTAATGATGCCAACTCAGGAGATGAACTCAGACAGGTTTTCAGCAGCCAGTGAGGAGGGGAATGGTGACACATGCCTGTGATCCCAACACTTGGGAGGTGGAGGTAGGAAGCTCAGGAGTTCAAGGTCATCCTCAGCTGAATAGCAAATTTGAGGCTAACCTGGGCTACCAAATACCCCAAAATATGACAAGAGCTAGGTATAGTGCTCCATGCCTGTGACCCTGGCAATGGAGAGGGGGAGGCCAGAGGGATAGAAGTTCAAGGTCATAGCCGGGCGTGGTGGCGCACGCCTTTAATCCCAGCACTCGGGAGGCAGAGGTAGGAGGATCGC
>PVHP010040029.1:0-16056 GCA_004024765.1 Zapus hudsonius | reverse complement strand
GAGAGAGAGAGAGAGAGAGAGAGAAATCCAGGGCCACCACCTTGTGAGTCTGGCCCATTTGGGTCCTGGGGAATTGAACCCAGGGCCTTAGGCACTGGAGACAAGTGCCTTAACCGCTGAGCCATCTCTCTGGCCTGCCCTTGAGTTTTTAAAAATATGTAATTTATTATTTACAAGGAGAAAAAGAGAGTATGATGTAACATAACTTCTTCAGGAAACCAGAGTTACATCCCTCTAGCCTCTCTTAACTACTAAGGAAGAGAAACAACAGCAATCTGTCAGGCACTACTTGCTAATTGTTACATCTGCTGTGAACCATGGAAAACTGTGAGGGCAAAGATTATTTGCCCTTCAGTCAATAATACCTACAGCTGGACTGACTGACATATTTTCAATAAATATTTGTCAAAGAAATGAATATTTAAAAGGTAAAAAACAAATACTAAGAAATGTATGAGAATTTATTCTTCTTTACTCCTTTAAAGTTTTATAGAATTAGAAAATGCTTACCTAGTCTGATGGTTTGAATATATATCCCCCATAGACTCAGGTGGTTTATTAAAGTTTGTAACTTGAGTCTCCAGCTGCCTGGATGGAGGAGGTGTCACTGGGAACAGATCCTGGTATCCACCCCAAAGGTGTATTTTGGGATGTATCTGATTCCAGCTTAAAGGGTAAGAGAGCAGTATAAGCTCTGGTGAGGTCTCTGCTGCTTGCTGCTGGTTCATGTTTGTTGATTTTGGTTTTTGCTGGCTATTTGGTTGTTTCTCTTGACTTGGATGTATAGATGCAGGGTCTTCCACCAATGATGGAACTTCTCACTGGATCTATAAACTTAAAATAAACCCCTTCCTCCCATAAATTGTGTCTTGTTTGGATGTTCATCCCAGCAACAGGAAGCTGTCTAAATATATAGCTTGTGAATAATTATGAATATAAAATGTTTTCTATTAATGTATCTTTTAATTTTTCATTTTTGTTTATTTGAAGGGGGAAAGGCAAAAGAGAAAAGGGGAGGCAAGGAAGAGAGAGGAAGAGAAAGGGAAAGAGAAAGGGAAAGAGAGTATATGCTAGGGCTCCTCACCACTGCAAATGAACTTCAGATGCATGTGAAACTTTGTGCATCTGGCTTTACATGGGTACTGGAGAATTGAACTCTGGTCATATGACTTTATAAGTAAGTACCTTTAACTGTTGAGCCATCTCTCAAGACCTTTTATATTCTAGACACATTCATGGAATATTCACTTCTATATAACTTTACAAGTATTTCCCCTCAATACATATTATAAAAGCAGCAACCTGAAAATGAAATATGTATTAAAAAGTTATAAATTATTTACCTATTTATTATTTAAAGAGTGTGAGCAAAATTTAATACTATTTAAATACTGTAGTGAAACATTTTGCCTTGATGGTTATATACTGTCAACATTTTTATAAAAGGATCTCACTTACAGCTGATCTTGAAGTTCCACAATGATATATTCTAACTGTTCTTTCTCCAGCTTGTGAGCCACTTCAGAATCTTCCATCCTTTGAAGGAGTAGCTTATTCTGAGAGACAGATTCAGACAGTTGGTTCTCTCTAAGTCGTAAGAGTTCTTCAAGGTAACCCTGGAAGTACAATGTCACGAAGATAACAACAACTGCAAAACTTCCAAGTGATATACTAAAGATAAATGCTGAGTAGCTTAAGTGTATTTCTATCTACATGATAATGAAACAATTTCAGTTAATAAAGGGTAGTGTTAATTGAATATACAAATTTACTTTCCATTCTTTGTTTTATTGACAACTGTATTAAGATGAGCTCACATATAGTATAACTCATTGCATAAAATGAGTAACTAAATGGTTCTCATTTATTTTTGACTCAGCATGTAGACCATAGGTGACCATCTGTATCCAGATCAACTTATTCATCGACTGTTCATGACTTTCTTCCTTTTCACCAAGGATCCTTCTCTTGGCCATTCTCATTGGTTCATTGTATAGATCACTTTCTTTAATGTTCTCCATGCTTTAAGACATTTTGTTTGCTATTTTTAGATTAAAATCTGGCTATATAGCCCAGGCTGGCTTTGAACTTTCTCCTCCTGTCTCTGCCGCCATACTCTATAGAGTGCTGGGTTTACAGGAATGTCCTACCATAACCGACCGGTTAAAGGTAATTTTGGGGTGTTTCTTCATGTTAATTTGCACTGTTTTCATTCTCATTGATTTCTAATTCCTTATTTATTTCTGCCCTATAATTTTGAAGCAGTTTTTTGTAGTTCCTATAAGTGGCATGTTGGTGGTATAATAAACATTTTGTCTGCCTTTATTTCATTGTGATAACTATTATATCATTTCTTTGGTATTTATTTGTACATATTGTATGATACATAAAAATTGCATAGCTATTCCATTTGTGCTTGAGAAGAAAGTATATATTATTAATATTATTACTTTGTGGTAGTGGGGGTTGAACCTAGAGCCTAATGAATGCTAGGCAAGAACTCTACTTCTGAGCCCAATAACTTTCAGAATTTAATATATTTTAGAACAAGCTTTGTTTTGTTTAAATGTGCATAAATTCAACTTTGTTATACATTTTTGTAAAATTGTTTTTTTCATGTGCACCTGTGTACCTGTTTGTTCGTATGTGTGTGACCCAACTACTTCACACAGAAACAATGGAAAAGATGCCTTAGGTGACTCCACCCAGGAAAGACTGAGTGGTAGAAATACAAACTCTTGAAAGGAGATGGCTAAAAGAACAATATCCTGCTCTTTAAGGTCATGATTTATTTCTTCCCTGAATTAACAACATGGCTGTGTCCTGCACACCTGATATTAGTTTTGAAAGCATGATAAATGTGCGGGGTGAGTCATGAAGTGCACAAGGCTCAGGAGCAGCTGCTGAGATGAGGTCTATGGAACAGGGCATGAAGTCCCTGATAGGCCAGTGAAGCCATTAGAAGATGGACCATGGTTTGAATGGAGACCCGAAAATGTTTTGGATATACCAGGACTGTGCAAGGGCTACCATGGAGCGCTGTTGGCTTGGGATGGAAGTTTATTTCCCAGCTACTCAGCCAAGCTGGAGGGGGTGGAATTGAAAAATCAAGAAACTGTCAGTCACTGGTTGTGATACTGGACTTGAACCACCAATGTTTGATGTTAGCCTAATGGTTGTTGAGTTTACATTGGTTCAGTCTTTCCTTGTTATGCTACAAAGCAGTTGGAAATGTTTAATCTGTGCCATTATATGTTAAAAGTATGTAACTTGTTTTGATTTTACAGGACTCACACTTAAGAGACAGTCTTACATCTCAGCTGGGACTTATGACTTTGGAGCAATCTTAAATTGGTAAAGACCCTGGGACCTTTGAATTTGGACTGAACACAACATACAATGTGAGATGGCTATGAATCTATTTGGGGCCAGGGGCACAATGTGGTAGTCTGAATGGATGTTCCCCAATAGATTCAGTAGTTTTGTTAAAGCTTGTAACCTGAAGGAGGCATCACCTTGGGCAGGTACTAGGGTCCAGCCCTAAGGTGTTACTGGGAGCAGATCTGGAATGCTAGCCTAATGTATGAAAAGAGCAATCTGAGCTCTGTGGAGTTCCCTAATGTTTGCTTGTGTGTGTGTGTGTGTGTGTGTGTGTGTGTGTGAGAGAGAGAGAGAGAGAGAGAGAGAGAGAGAGAGAGAGAGAGAGAGAGAGAGATGCTGTTGATGAGGTTCTCTCTCTGCTTGGACCTGTGAAAGGGGGCCAGCATCTTCCACCATTATGGAGCTTCCCCTGGATCTATAAACTTCACATAAATACCTTCTTCCTGCCATAAACTGTGCCTGGTTTGGAGGTTCATGCCAGTAGCAATACACCTCATGACTTCTATTTTTATGTGAGTGTTGCACATTAAAACTTGGGTCCTCATGCTGGCATGATAAGCATTTGGCCCACTGAGTTATTTTGCCAGGCTAAATTGTTTCTTTTTAAAAGACAATTTCACCAGAAATAATGGTTTATACTTCTAATCCCAGCCTTCAGGAGGCTTAGTAAGAAGAAACTTTTACAAATTTGAGGCCAGCCTAAATTACATAGTGAATTAAAGACCAGTCTGGGTTAACTTACCTCAAAAAACAATGAATAAGGAAATTACCTAGTCTTGATAATACTTTTTCCCTTAATATCCATGTGTAATGATATAGAATTCATTTGGTTAGCTATTGCTTAATATATTTATATTATAGTTTTACATTTCTTGTATATCATTATATTTTATATCTTTCTTAAAAACTAGTATAGCTAAATTTTATAACTTTAAAAAATGAATCTGTCTTAACTGGCAATTGTACCAATTTACTTTTTACTTTTATAGTAAAGTTGAATCTTGGTTATATTTACATCTACTTTATTTTTGTTCTTATCCCTGTTTTTGTTCTCTTTCATTACATTAATCAAGTTTGCTTTATTTATTAGTTTGGAAGTTAAAAATTATACATTTATTCTTTTATGTACAAATACTACTTGGTAACTTGGCAAATGGGCATGCACGTTTCAAAATGTCTTCATGACCTCCAAAGGCCTTAGCTTCAGCCATCTTTTCACTCTGTTAGTGTTTGGCTATGCTTTGCTTTCGAATTCGGAGTGTGGGAAGTAGCAGCTTTGAGCTCTCAAGAGGTAATTATTTTCAGACATTTTGTAAGTCAGTTATTAAAAACTATTGCTATTAAAAATAATGTCACATTAACTTACAATTAAGTGAACTATATGAAAATAAGCCACTCAAAACTTTGTAATCATTTTGCTGTTACTATGAACTTGTGATCATTTATACCTATTTATCTGGAAGAATACTATCCAATAGTATTTGACTTCATCTCTTCCCAATTGTACATGGAGTATAGGTAGTTGACAATGTGCAAGTGTTCACCCAAAAGAAAGTGGTGGTACAAATCAGGGTGGTTCTCTCTCCATCTCCTCTCTGCAAAAGCCAGCTGTTAATCATGTCCAGCACAGAATTACAATTTTATACTTATTATTGTCGTTCCATGTAATCAAAGTTTATTTACCAACTTGTCTACTCTACCATTCTGCACCTCAGTCATGTCCATTTGGGGCTGGTGACAGCTGTGGACTTCTATATTCTCTATTCTTTAAGTATCTATCAAGGTCCAAGTAGCACTGAGTTTTAGGTATACTAATATATGATTTCTTTTAGCTAGACTGCAATAAAACATCTAGCAAATGTGCTCAAAACACGGAGAAAAGGAAAACAATAAAAACAATGAATATAAGCAAACCAGATAAAAATATAAAGTAAAAAAGATAAAGCCAACAACAACCACAATCTCAGAACCAACAGAAGTGAGGGGAGCAAGTTTTATCAGATAAACTAAAAAAACTATACAATGAAAAAATAAATTTTGGAGAGAACACAAAAAAGAAAAAGAACAAAAATTTTACAATTAAAAAAGAAAGGAAAAGCATGAGAAAAACAAAAGTGAAACTTTGTAGGGTGTGTGTGTAGTATTATGTCATGGTGTATAGTGTATTCACACATACATAACCACATGTGTGCCTGTGTGAAGGTGTGCATGTGTGAGGAAGCCACCCTATTTTCCTGGACAGTCTCTCACTGAATCTGGAGTTCCCTATATCTTAGGTATACTAGTTGACCTGAGAGCACTCACAATCTCCTATCTCTGCTCCCCCTCACTACTAAGGTTACAAGCATGTGTGGCCATGCCTAGCTTTTACATAACTGCTAGGGATCAAACCTTTTAGCCATCTTCCCAGCCCTGAAAAGTGATTTAAAATAAAATGAAAGTTAAAAAGTAGCTGAGTATTTAAAAAAGAGAGAAGGTAACTTAGGCTTAGAAATTTGAATGTTGCATGTTCTCTTTCATATTTAGATACTAACTTCAATGTTTAGATTTGTGTGTGAACTAGAGTGAAAGTTAGTAGTAGAGACCAGGATACTAGAAATGGAAGATGAGGGTGTGAAGAGAGGAGAACGCTTAAGGAGAGAGTATAATAGATACATAAGTAGTGGGACTGAATACTGGAGGTGAAATGGTCTAAGTGGGATCAAGGGGAAAAAATGGAGGAGCAGAGGAGGTGGGAGGAAGGTTAATCAAAATTTAAGATGCCATGAATAAGTCATATGAAAACCCATTCTTTGCTAGCTAATAATAAATGATTAAAAGATAATTTGGGTAGAAGTATCCTGTGGAGGTAATGTACCTAGAAGCCATAGATTGTTACTAGAAAAAGTTTAGTAATAACTTCCAGCAAGTTGTTGGCCAGGGAGGCACCTGATAGCCCCAAAACATTACAAGCCATTATCAAAGGCTCTTGGTTGCCCACTAGAACTAGATAGTAAGACCCTATTGCTGAAGCCTCCACATGCTGGGGGCTGAGAAATCAACCTGGAGCTGAGCTGGAACTCTCTTTCCTATTGACTATCAGAAAGCTGGAAAGACCTATCTATACAGCCTGTTGGGGAAGAAAAGTCATCAATAGTCTTAACCAGAAGTGGACCTGCAGCTTTAAGGATGGATAACCAACAGGTTCAATGGTGGCATGTCTGTTATGGAGAAAATCAACTACTCTGATTGGACTTGAGCCCCACTCCATGGGAGGGAATTCCTTCCTGGTACTGAAAGCCTATGGCATAAGCCCTAAGAGGACTATTACTGTTATCTGGCTAAATTGATATATTATGCTCACAAAACTGTCCTCTAAATACTTATGCGCATATGATACTCTCACTTTTGGTTAGAAGCTTCCTTCTTTAGATGGTGGAAACTCAGAATCCACCCAAGTGCTGAGAGGTGACAGACACTGGAGTAAACCCAAAAACCATTGAGGAAAAGTGGCAGAAAGAATGTAAGAGCCAAAGGAAGAGGAGGAGTGCCTTGCAATACTGTTTTCCAGACACAAAATGGTATTGACATGACCTCACATTGGCTGATGCTACCTACACAGGCCTGCATATTAGGAGGAAAAGCATGACGACATCAAAATTGGAGAGACCAGTTGGGAAAGAGGGATTCAGTGGAGAGGGCTTAGGAGGGGGAAAGGAGGGAGTTGTGGGAGGGAAATCTCCATCATAGTATACTGTCTATATTTATGGAAGTTGTCAATAAAAAGTTAAAAAAAATAGGAGAGGGATAGCTGGAACAAAGAAGGGGTTAAGTGGAAGGAGGATAGGTTTGGGAGGAAAGAAGGAAACAGGAGGGGAATATGATCAAAATGCATTATTCACATGTATGAAAATTACAAGCAAAAAAGTTTTTGTTTCTGGTTGATAAAAAGAGAAGACAAAAAGGTGAAAAAGAAAAGGCACATATATAGACAAAATATAAATAAACAAAATGCTTACATAAAAATAAATTTTCTCTCTAGTAAGGTAATCAGCTGTGTGGATAAAAGGAGATGTTCTCAATCTCTGCAGAGCTTCTTTCCATGTCTTTTTAGAAAATAGCCTCTTGAAGAAAGCAAAAGCTGTGGTCTTTTCACTCCTTTCTTCTTTCCTTTCTGTTCCTGGGCAGGTGGTTACAGCCATTAAGAAGAGACAATTAGAGCCTCTGACACTATTTGTGATGCCCACTCAGAGGGTAGCGGGAAGCTATGGGGTTTGCAACTGTCAAGAACGGATCTGGAGAGAGCAATGCAGCACTTAAACTCAACTACCTTGGTGCTGGTATTTCAAGATGGTTATGGGCAGAACTGGCTGGTAGTCTTAAAGGAGAAATGGCTACAGTTCCCTCACATGTCACATACTGGCTTCCCTTTGAATAGACGTCTCATTGGGTTTATTCCATAGCCTCTCACATAGAATAAACTAGGTCTCAAGGCAGGCATGGGCTGGGTCAGTGCACTCACTTACTGCCAGTTCCTAGAGACAGGAAAATGCAGGGGACCTTGATTCTCAGAGCAGCAAGTGCAGATAAGACCTTCTCAAGATAGCTCTCTAAATATGTGTAGGAAAGTACAGAGAAATTCTCCAGCATAAAAAAAAAAAAGAAAGAAAAGAACCTGAATCTGATTCCCTATCTGGATAGACCTTACTTCTGTGCGGAGCTGAGTCACTGCCAATTGTGTTCACTGAGCCTCTCCTTCTTTCACCTGTACATTCTTATACAACCCATGCTGGTGAGCTCTCATTCTGTGTTCCACTAGCAAAGTCTCGGGGTTTCTCCAAGTCTGTGTGTATGCTACTGAACTTCAGTGCTTTCCCATAGTCAGTTTCCTCTAAGAGTAGATGCTCCCAAAGTAATCTTCATTGCTGTTATTGCCATTCTTGCTTTTGGTGATGCAAATGTCACCTAGGGGATTGGGTAAAGCAAGTGCTCTACCACTAAGCTACACCCACAATGAGGGACTTGCTATGTACTGGGCATGCCTCTAATTCTCCACCTGTCTGTCTTCTCCAGAGTGCTGAGATTACAGGCACCACCATCCCTTACTTTGCCATTATTTTGATTCTTTCTCTTAGACAGGCGGGCCAGGTCTTTGTACCTCCCATCCGCCATCTTATATTTCTCTAGATTTTTAATTAAGAGGCTAATTCAGAAATAGAGGGGAAGAACGAATGAGAAAATAATTTTTTTCAGCTAAAATATCTTTGAACAGTAACGTTCCAAAAGGAAGGAGTCAAATGAAGTGAACCCTGACAACTGGTGAATACCTTCTGCTCAAGGGTACGTTGATACTTCTGCCTCACTCTCTTGCACTTGGTGAACCAGCTGTTCTCATCCATGATGAAAGGTGGCCCCGTGTTCTCCGGAGTGCTGCTCTCACTGTCACTGCTTCCCCAAGTCCTCAGCTCCTCTTCGTCACTGCTAATACTGTCAGAACTGGGCAGATCAATGGCAATAGAAAAATAAAGTGAAATAATTCATTCCAACTTAATTCCTAAAATTAACACTCCTGTATTTGTAAACTACTGGTGAGAAAACTAAAACATTTTAAGAGTAAGGATACAATTATAGTCACAGTACAGTCATGAGTTGCCTGAAACAAAAAAGGCCTGATGACTCTTTGTCAGAAAACAAACCTAGATATGCTGTGGTTAATATGAGACTAACAGATTTAAGGAATTAACATGTGACAAGGAGAAAGCCTATTGGACAAAGAAAAGATTTCCAGGGAAGAGATTGGAACCCACAGATGTATTGGTAAGAGCAGTAGCACAAGCTAATGGCTGTGGATACAACACAGGGCAGTATTGTTCAAGGGTCAGCCCAGCTTTGCAAAAGAAAACAACTTTAGAAGAAGCAGTCACTCCTCATCATTTCATACTAGTGAGACAAAAGAAGAGAGAATGCCCATCACAATCCATATTTAAAATCCTATGACATTTGTATCAAAGTAAAAAATGAGAGGAGAAAGCTAATAGAAAGGAAAGTGAACAAAGCTGAGTATCTGATTTAGGGTTTGAAACAGTAGCTATGATAGCTGCTTTGTGAATTTTAAATAGGTAAATGACAGAACTAGACTGGGCTAATCTGTTGAGGAAGAAACAAGTGGGGTTTAAGCAGTGACAGATCCTCACTTACCTGGATAGACAATATTGATACTTGCTTTAGAGATCACATTTTAAATCTATCAATAAATACCTCAAGCACTTTAGTTAACTGGCAAAGCATATTGATAATTAAAAATTTGGGGTCAGAGATATGACTCAGTGGTTAAGGCACTTGCAGGTAAAGCCTGACCACTTGTGTTCAATTCCGCATTTAAATGTAGATACAATAAGGTAGATGCCCAAAGTGGTACATGCATCTGGAGTTCGTTTGCAATGTCTAGAGGCCCTGGAGCACCCATACTCACTCTGTTTATCTCTCTGCTTGCAAATAAATAAATATAATATTTTAAAGGATAATTAAAAATTTGAGTTCACTCAGACTATTGCCCTCCCCTGCTATCTTGGGCATGTTATGCTTTCCCTGCCATGATGATGCCTCCCCTGGTAAGCCTGAAATAACCCTTTCCTCCCATCGGCTGCTTCTGATTGGGTATTTTTGTAACAGCAATGAAAAGGTAACTGCAAATTCGAGTATTCACAATTCATTCCACTTTAAAGAAATCGCAATTGGAATTTATAAGCTAATATAAGTAGCTTTAGATTTGGGTATGGTGGCACATGCCTGTAATTCTAGAACTTAGGAAGTGAAGGCAGAAGAATCAGGAGTTCAAGGCCAGCCAGGGCTACATCAGACCCTATCTTGAAAATCAAAAAAAATTAACATAATGATAATGATGGATTTGGAGCCAGATCTGAGGGTATGACCTGTATTCCCACCTACTGAAGAGACTGAGGAAGGAGAACTACAAATTCAAAGTCCACCTGAGTTGAAGGGCAGCTTAGACAACTTGGAAGCTGCCACTTTTGCTAAAGAGCAAGGCTTGGAGACTAAAGACATTAAAGAGATACCAAAAAGACATAAGCTCTCTAAAGGTGAACTTGAAGAGGCAGGAAATTGTGATCTTCACCCAAGGGAGACATTATATTATAATGGCTACAGAAAATGAAGTCAGTGCCTTTGCTGTCTTAAAACATTGACACAAGTGGAGCTAGAGATGCAAGTGTTGAGGGTTTCTGTCTCAACTGGACTCTGACAAACCTCTGACTAAATGCATCCATGCTGGCCATTATGCAGCAAGTGTCATAATTAGGCAAACTAGCTGCACCTTTCCTAAGAAGCCAGACTTCCGATGACAGAAGAGCAGAAAGCTCCAGCCGAAAGTGCAGACACTGTCCTACTTGCTTCCTGAGAGTCCCACAGTGATAATGAGACTCACCTGTCATTTTGCCCTACTGTAATCATATTCATTCTTAATTTATAGGGCACAATGATGCTGGTAGACGCTAGTCTCTCCAAAATATGAATATAAATTTTATCATAGTTTGCTAGTACCTCTTAAATTTCAATTAAACAGGAATATAACATTTCAATAAAATTTTTTATTTCATTTTCAATTTTTATAAATTAATCTGTTTTAGTAAATTGTCAGGTTTTTTGCATTTCTACTTTAAATGCAGGTACAATATAATACACCTTAAGGAGGTTAAACCTAACACATCAATCTTTGGCTTTTTATATAAATATAATTGATTTGGGAGTGTGTATTACATATACACATGTAGAACAATGGCACATATACAGCTGATAACTGGTCAGATAAGGCACAAAAACATTTTTCATGCCAAATTATTCTAAATAACCTCTTCAACATGCACTCAAGCATGTGATAAACTTCAGGTAATTGAATAATTTGACAAATTTTATTATTTTATAATATTGAAATCATAACCTATATTTTATAGTGACATAAAATCACGTTTTTATCTGAAATGAAAGTAGAAGTGAAACTAGGTTAACAAAGGGGAAGATGGGAGGAGGGAGAAGAGAGAAGGTGTGGGTGGGTGTATGGTGGGACACACTCAGTACTATGTTGTCCTCAACTTTCTTCTACACCCGCCCCTTGTCATTAGAAAATGGTGGAGGGACCTTTTACAAGGAGGGTCTTAAGTTTTCATAGGCAACAACCATAGATTGAGAGAAAAGCTCCCTCTATGGGTTTTCTGGTATACAGACCACTGACTTCACCTGCTCACTGATAAAATCAAATCTTTAAAAAGTACACATCTAGGAAAGGGCAGTATATACACAATATATGAAGTCGTGAAACACTAAGAAACTATATAGAGAGTGAGTATACATAGAGAAGATGGTTCAGGAATGATGGCTGAAATATCCCACATTTAAAGGTTGGGGAGATAAAGAGAAACCACTGAAGAAGAGAGAATGAGCAAACAGGAGAGAAACCAGAGATCTACAAGGGGAAATCTCCAACAGTCAAGTTTCCTCATCTTATCTAGATTTGACAAAGAGATAGCATGCTAACTTTTACAACAACAGTTTTTGTGGGAGGCAGGGATTCAAGCTAAAATAGGCCAAAATAAAATAGTCCAGGAAAAAATCTGGGAAACATATTTGTAATAAAAGAAGGGGATAGAGAAATAACTAGAAATAAATAGGGTATAGGAAAATTAACATGGTTATGTGCTGTTGTGACATTTTGGTATTGGAGTGTTTCTGGAGAACCTTGTTACCCGGCTCTGTAGCTGGGAGGAAGACGGGCTTCACACACAAGCACGCGCACACACACACACACACACACACACACACACATTTTCATCCAAAGTTCTTGGCTTCTAAATCTCATAGCCCTTGTTATTTCCTAAATAACTAGAACAATAAGGTTAAAGCATTTGGCCTTTTGTCCCTGGCTCCTGAAACAGCTTTGGAACAGCTTCAGAGCAATTAGGATGAAAGGCAGTGCTCTTATAATATTGGAGTACCTGAAGGCCCAGAAAACAAAATCAAGTCATATTCTCTCCTCCTTCCCTTCCTTTCTCCCCTTTTCTCTTTTATCATTGCCCCTTCCCTTCACATCATAGAAACTAGAATTTCTCTTCCTCAAAGCAGGTCATGAAAACTAAAATTATATCTTAACCAACTTTTGCTTTTTGTCTAAGGCAATTCTCTGGCATACCCTGTCTGACAATATCTCTATTTTAGACAAGATGTTGCTCCATCCCCATGTGGAAAGAGGGCTTCACAAAGAGGCCCAGAAGAATCACTGCAGACAGGCCTCACTGGGTTTCTGCATTCAGTCTATTAGTATTAGATCCTATCTTTTGTCCAATCGCATTTCTGCATAGGTGTCCATGATGCCTATGTAATATAGTCTTCACAAACTCCAAAGAACAGACTTTACAGAAGAAGCTTATGGGAAACTGAATAAGAAGTCATCTATGTGCCAGGAGGGTGACACATGAAAACCCACAGGGACAGAAGCTCCTAAGCTCTTCCATGTCTTCATTTGGATCCTTATCTCTATCCTTTGAAATATCCTATATAATAACCCAGTAAATATAAGAACATGTTTCTCTCCCTGTTTGTGAGATAATTCAACAAACTGTCATAGAGATGAGGTTATGGTCAATTACGCAATGTAACTATGTCATAACAACTGAATTGCACACAATGCTTTAAAATAAGTTTGGATGAAGTTCTCAAACAATTTGGTATATGTTCTTCAGGGACTTTAATAGAAATTCTAAGTTCCATCAATCCCCATCTTGTATTAAAATGGACAAGACAGGGATGGAGAGATTGCTCAGCGGTTAAGCACTTGCCTGTAAAGCCTAACGACCAGGATTCAATTCCCCCAGTACCCACTTAAAGCCAGATGCACAAAGGTGCATGTGTCTGGAGTTTGTTTGCAGTGGCTAGAGGCCCTGGTTTACCATTTTCTCTCTCTATCTGCTTCTTTCTCTCTGTGTGTCTCAAATAAATAAAATATTTTTAATGGACAAGTATTTGGTTAAAGTTCTACATTTTGGGCATTTATTATCAATTAAAATGGTCCCACGCCAATTAAAAAAAAGATGAGGTTATGGTTACCCCAACTTACAGTCCATTCATTGGAAGGCATACAGGCCCTGACTTGTGACTGGTATCTCAAGTGGGGGCAGTCTTGCAAGAATGACACTATCTCAAAGTAGACAGCATTGGGTGAATTATAAAATATCCTGCAGCTGCTTCCCACTGCAATCTGCTGGTGGGGAGAAATTCCCACACATTTCAAGATCATAAGAAGTGACCTCTGCTGTGACTGAGTGGCAAGAGAAACTAAGCTTGTTTGTCCAGTATGTCATCAGAACTGGGATAGGTGAGAAGATCTAGAAAAGGGGATAATTAATGACTAATCAATTCCTGGAGCAAAGAAATTAATGAAGAGAGCAGATGGGATGTAGTGCACAAATAAAAACACTAGCCTTAAACTAAAAGTGATGAGTTTGCCCTCCCAAAAAGAGGGGTGAAGACCTTGGGATTCTAAGTACAGGAAAAAAATTTAGTGTCATACATAGTCATGTGTACTCTCAACAATTATTAATAAAGAAATTTGCCTCATAGCATTATTATTAAAATGAAAACAGAAGGTATGTTTGGTGGCATAGGCCTGTAATGTCACTACTTGAAAGGATGAAACAGGAGAATTTTGAGTTTCAGGCCAGCCTGGGCTACATAGCAAGTTCTAGGTCACCCTGGGTAACATAAAGAGACGTCTTAGAAAGGAGGAAGAGAGGGAAGACGGAAAACTGAAGGTTTTTAAATTAGTTACTTTTCTTGGTGCTGTGACAAAGTACCTGATGAAAAGCAGCTTAAGGAAGTAAATAGCTTATTCTGGCTTATAATTTCAGGGTACAGTCCATTGTGGTAGGGAATGCATGGTGGAAGGGGCTGGAGGCCAGCTGGTCACACTGTGTCTATAGTCAGCAAGTACGCAGCAAACAGGAAGTGGAGCCAGGCTATCAAACCTTAAGGTCCACCTCCAGTGATCCATTTCTTTCAGCAAAGCTCTACCTCCTAATGATTCTAGAGCCTTCCCAAATAGTGCCACTAGGTGGGACCAGGTATTAAAAAATACAGGCGCCTAAGGGGACCATTCTACATTCAAACCACAATAACATTACCTACAAGAATATTAAGGCTTAGAATGTATTTAAAAATGCTCTGTGGCCAATCACTCTGCCTCAGACTGTTACATGCTAGAATCACAAGCATATATATCATCATGCTCAGTGGTATAAAAAATGTTTAAATTTATATCAAACAGTTAACTGAAAACAACAACTATTCTCACTGCTATACAACCAAAAACATTAATATAATTTTTTTGTTGTCCATACATGTATATGTATGTCTATGAATGCAGACACACAAGTGGAACAGAGCACATATGGAGATTGGAGGTCAACTTTCAAGTGTCAGTCTTCATCTTCCACCATGTTTAAGGCAAGGTATTGTACCTACATGCTCCTGTAAGTAACTCTGATAAACTCAGTGGCTCACCCAGCTAAACTTGTTAGAATTATCTGTCATTGGGCTGGAGAGATGGCTTAGCGGTTAAGGCACTTGCCTCCAGTGCTTAAGGACCCAGGTTCAATTCTCCAGTACCCACGTAGGCCAGATGCAGGCCCTGGTGCACTCATACTCCTCTCTCCCTCTCTCTCTCTCTCTCCTCTCTCTCTCTCTCTCTCTCTCTCTCTCATTGCAAAAGAATAAATAAAATAAAATAAACTTCAAAATATAAAAATAAAAAAATAAAAAAAGAATTATCTGTCATTGGTGCCCAATTTGAGGTAAATGGTTGGTTGTTCACATCTCCCCAAGAATAGTCATAGAACACTATTGACAAGTTGTTAACCTCTATGTAGTTCAGTTTTCTCATTGTAAAATAGAGGCAGTATGCATGCCTCACTACTTCTGAGGGTTCAATGAATTAATAGATAGAAAGCATTTAGAACAATGACTAATAAATAATAAACATTCAGTATTATTTTTAACAACTAATCTTCACAAAATTTACTAATTTACTAATAAAATACATGAGTCTTTCATCCATTCACTATTCAAACATCTTCAAGTTTCTAGCTTACAAATATTAGTGGCTTCTCTTATTAGATTTTTTTTTGGAGGCAGGGACTATGGTCTCTTTTTTAAATTTCCTATATGTTTGATATATATATATATATATATATATATATATATATATATATATATCCATCCCTGTCATTTAGAAAAATGTCTTTCCTACATTAGACACTCAATAAATGCTTCTTGAATGCATGTGTACCTATGCTATATGCCTATATATTTTACTTACATATGTACACACAAAGTACCATGTAGCTTTTGTTAGAAGTATGTATAGATTACTATGTTATTCATGATATCAATTTTGCAAGCAAAACTTAGAAGCAGCTATACATTTCATTTAATTTTTTTTATAGTGAAAAAACAAAGTGTATTTAGAATTAACCAGCTGGATCCAGTTTAGATGATCCCAATTTTGTTAGCAACATCCAAGGCATCATAATCAGGAGCCAGGCGAACATATGCCTTCTTCTCCCCGTCAGGCCTGATCAGGGTATTGACTTTGGCCACGTCAATGTCATAGTTTCTTCACAGCCTGTTTAA
>PVHP010040028.1:0-16055 GCA_004024765.1 Zapus hudsonius | reverse complement strand
CCTATCGCCCTGAATCCCTAGTTCCAGACAAGGGGTCCCCCTCACTGAGTGGAAAATTGGTCGAATTTGAAAGCTGTTGATTGTCTCCCCCAGGCCGAGGCTCCTCCATTACACCAAGTGCTCCTTTGTTGGTTCGCTGTTCCCTCCCAGTAGGAGGTGTGGTCAGCCTACTCATGGCCGCAGATTGTGTTTCGTGTCAGTCGTCTCTGTTTACTCCAGCTGTCATTGATCAAGTTTCCCCTGGCAGCCTGTGCAGTGCCTTCCAGCACTACACTACAAAATATATTTTTTAATTTACTTATTTGCAAGCAGAGAGATGGAAGAAAGACAGGCAGAGAGAATGGGTGCACCAGGGCCTCCAGCAGCTGCAAATGAACTCCAGTTGCATGTGTCACTTTGTGCATCAGGCTCTACATGGGTACTGGGGAATTGAACTCTGGTTATTAGGCTTTGTAGGCAAGTACCTTAACCACTGAGCTATCTCTCCAGCCCCATTCTCCTTTTAAGTAATGGTAAATGCAGTAGAATGAAATTATTTTTATAACGGTTCCTATCTAGTCCATCCACAATTCCTGAAACCACCTGTCTGCTAGTCTCACAATGCCTTCATTATTGCTTCCAAAGGATGCAGCCAGTTGCCCATGGTTTTCATGGCACACACCTGTGGGATTTCCTGTTTTAAACATTTTTCCATTTCTTTGTTGCCTTGTGCAGGGCCTTACCACCTGCAGGTTGCAGGAGGAAGCCAGAACATCTGCTTTTGTATTTTGGTGTTATTTTGTTTTGTTCTTAGGTGTGGTGTGTGCCCACCAGTGGAGGTCAGAGGAAGACATTAGGTGTTCTGTATTGCTCTTCTTTCTGCCTTACTTCCCTAAGATAAAGTTTTTGTTGAACCTGAGAGCTCCCCAATTTTCAGTTAGATTGGCTGACCAGCAAGCCCCAGGAATTCTCCTGTCTGCCCCCACTCAGCACTGGGTTTACAACATGCATGGCCATGCCTGATGTGGTGGTTTGGATGTAAAATGTCCCCAAGGGCCTCTGGTGTTCAGGATTTAGCCTCCTACTTGGACTCTAGCTGGTGGAGCCTAGCTGAAGGAGGTTTGTTGCTGAGGGCAGATCTTGGGGTTGATTACTTATCCCCACTTTTTGTGCAGAGTTAGCTTGGACTTGCTGTTCTCCACCCTGATAAAACTTCCCTTCAAAACTGTAAGCTTGAGGGTTGGAGAGATGGCTCAGCACTTAAGGCGCTTTCTTGAAAGGCCTAATGGCCTGTGTTTGATTTCTCAGTGCCCATGTAAAGCCTGATGTGCAAGGTAGCAGATGGATCTAGAGTTCATTTACAGCATCTAGAGGCCCTGGTACATCCATTCTCATTTTCTTTCTCTCTTCTTGCAAATAAGTAAGTAAATAAATACTGTAAGCTTGAAATAAACCCCTCCCATAAGCTGCTTCTGGACAGGTGATTTGTCTTAGCAATGAGAAACTAACTACTACACTTAGCTTTTTATGTGGGTGTTGGGAATCAAAACTCAGGTCCTCATGCTTGTTTGGCAAGGGCTTTTACCTACTACTGAGCCATCTCCCAAGCCCTGTTTTTTGTTTGCTGTGGCTGGTAAACTAAGAATGGTTTGTAATAGTTTTGATTTTATGAAGTGGCCTCACACTGTAGTCCAGGCTCCAATGCACAATCCTCCTGCCCCACCTCCTGCATGCTGAGGTTACAGATGTGTGCCACCACAGCTGTTTTGTCCATTTTTAAGCTTTCATTTATTAGAGAAAGAGAGAGAGAAAGCAAGCAAGCAAGTGGATGTGCTAGGGCGTCCTGCCTCTGTAAACAAATTCCAGGTGCATGTGCCACTGTATGCATCTGGATTTACCGTGAGTATATTGGGGGAATTGAACCTGGGCCATCAGACTTTATAAGCAAGTGCCTTTAACTACTGAGCTATTGCTATAGTCCCATTTTTTACTTTTAAAGTGGAGGTTTAAAAAAAGTCTATGCCTGGCATGGTGTCACATGTCTTTAATCACAGCACTTACTGAAGCTGAATTAGGAGTATAAAGTAAGTTCAAGGTCAGCCTGGGCTACAGAGTGAGTTCCTGATCAGTCTGTTTAGAGTGTCTCAAAAGAGATGGATGGGTCGGAAAGATGGCTCAGTGAATAAAGCAACTGCTGTGTGACTCTTGAGTATTTGAATTTGGATCCCTAGATTCCACGTGAAAGCAAGAAGTTGTGGCATTCATATACCTGTATACATACACCACAAATAAATAACTACTTTTTAAAAAGTGTTGTGGCACATATCTGAAATCCAGCACTTGAGGTGAAGGCAGAAGGATCGTGAATTTGAAGGCAACCTGAAACAACAAAATACTAAAAGAAAACTTGTTTTGTGGCATGTGAACATTGTATGAAACCCAAACATCATTGTGTCAATAAAGTTTTATTTGAACATAGCCCTCCCATTTTATTCTATTTGTAGTCAGCCATGGCTGCTTTGTACTAGAATGGCAAAGTTGCAGGGTGACCCAGGAAACTGGCTTTTTACAGAGAAAGGTTGTCCCCTAGAACAAAAGGATCAGCCCCAGGACTTTTCCCACCTGACTGGCCTTCTTTCACTTCCCTGGCTTGTACCCATGACTTCACACTTACCTGTCTAGGACAGCCACATTGATCAATTTGATCCACATCCTTTCCTGGCCCCTGCTCTGTTTGGGTCACTTGTCACACTTGCCTGGTAAAGCAGACTGGAAGCTTTGCCCTGGGGGAAGGAACTCCGCTCTTTATCACTGCTGAGTCCCCAGAGGCAAACAGTAGGCACACAAGCATCCCTGGAATGAAATCGACCCTTGGCCAATTCTTGCCTGGTCTGCCATACAACACTCAGCATTCTTTTTCTCAGCCCAGGAATTTGGCTCCACCATGTGGCTAGTGTGACTGTGGCTGTTACTCTTCCTGCCTCTCTGGGATTGTCCTTGGGTGTGCCTGGGACTGGCGCTAGCTGGAGGAAGGTTGATTCTGGCTTCTGGATGAAACAGATAAGGTCTCTCTCTGCTCTCATAGGAAGCTTGTGGCTGCTCCCAACAACCCCGGTGCCACAAAGACAAAAGGAAAGAGAATTCAAGGTGAGTGTCATTGAGATCTGTTTGAGGTTGCTTTTGTTTTGTTTTCATTGAGGCTTTCTTTCATTTTTCTTTATATATGTTATGTATATAATATATATATATATATATATATATATATATATTTTAATTTTTGAAACAGCCTCATGTAGCCAAGGCTGGCCTTGAACTTCTGATCTTCCTGCCTCAGCCTCCTAAGTAGTGGAATGACAGGTGCGTGCCTCCACACCTAGTTCATTCATTAAGGGTTTGGAGGTGGGGAGGAAACAGGCTACAGGAAGAGAGCAGCAACTATCTTTGCTCATAGTCTTCGGGATATTTCACCACAGTGGCAGTCCTTTGGGGTTCACTTGGGGTGGGGTCCTTCAGACATGGGAGTCAAGTGTCCCTAGGACACATCCCTTGGAAGTCCAAGTCTGGAGCCCATCCTTCTCTAAAGCTGCAGTCTGGCTTCCTGCTGTGAAAGGGCCTCAGCCTATTGGTGTGGCCACACACCCAATTTCTACCTGCAGATGTGGGCCACTGTTAGTAGCTCTCCACCTGATTGACTCAGCCATTCTTGGTTTGGCTGGTAGGTTCTGGAGTGTCCTCAGTCAAGGCAAGGGCACAGAGAGGCATGTCCTCAGTGTGTACTGTAGCGGTACCATGCACAGAGCTGAGTGCCACTTTGGTTCTAAAGGTGCCAAGGTGCATATGTTTCAACATAGTTTGGATTTGTTTGTTTTCTTATGGTGCTGAGGTTGGACCATGCTAGGCAAATGCTGTACTACTGAGCTGCCCATACCCCAGCTGCAATATGTTGGTCTTGTGTGTGACCGCTGATGTGTTCATGCACTGCTCAGTTCCTGTTCCTTGTGGTGACATTGCCTCTGTGGAGCACCCTCTACTGTTCAAACAGATGTATTCTGAAAGTTCCAGATGTCTGGACACTGTAAATGCTTGTTCCCCGCTGAGGCCAGAACCTCAGTGCTAGTGGATCAAAACAATCTGCTAGTCAGGCATGGTGGCACATGCCTCTAGTCCCAGCACATGGATGCTGAAGCAGGAATATAGCTGTGAGTTCAAGGCCACCCTGGGTTACAGAGTGAATTGCATGTCAGCTTAAGCTAAAATGAAATTTTGCTTCAAAAAAAGTTTAAAAAGGGGCTGGAGAGATGGCTTAGCAGTTAAAGCACTTGCCTGCAAAGCCTAATGCCCTGGGGTTCAATTCCCCAGTACCCACATAAAGCCAGATGTACAAAGTGGCACATGCATCTGGAGTTAATTTGCAGTAGCTACAGGCACTGGCACAACTATTCTGTCTTCTCTATCTCTCTCAGCTTGCAAATAAATAAAATTCTTTTTTAAAAAAATATGTGAAAAAAACAAAAAAAAATCTATTTCCTGCAGGTTTTAGAAAGGTCCAACTCAGGATGGTTTTCCCTGCTGGGAGCTGAGGGTATGTGTCCTCCCTGCTCCTCATCACTGTCCAGGGACTGACCCTTGATGAGGTTTTGATTCTATCCCCAGGATCCCACCTTGCTCCTTAGATCCCAGCAGCATTGTAGTGGCCTGATGGTCCTTACTTCCAGCCCCCACCTGCCATGGGGTTCTGCTAGCTGTAGCTGAGCCCCTTTTCTCACAAAGTATAACTTTCACTCAGTGTCAGGCTCCAGTTTTGTAGAGATGTGGTTGAAATCACATCCTCACTTTATGAGACCAGTGAAGTTTGTAGCTTCCTTAGTTTCTGGAGGGTTTGGAGAAATCTCTATTCTAAAGGCACCTGTAAAATTGTGATCTCAAAGCCAGGTGTGGTAACCTATGCCTGTCAGGAGGCTGAGGCAGGAGGATCTCTTGAGTACAGAAGCGTGAGACCAGCCTGGACCACATAGCGAGATCACTCAAACAGCAACATGCGTCAGAAATGCCATGAGACCTACGCTGCTTACATGATGACTGCTAAGGGCAAAGTGGCGAGGGAGGCGTGACTGGGACCTGCTGGTGGCAGGCAGCAGGAAGAGAGCAAGAGAGGAAGTGGTAAGGTCTGAGGGCAGGGCCTGTGATAAAGGGGCTAGAGGCACTTGGCCTCATGGCTGAAGGACACAGGGCCAGCATGTCTCAGCCCTAGTGGTCAGGGATCCCTGAATGCTGAGCCCAAACTGACCTGGACTGAGAGTGGCTAATGGGTCCTACTGGAGGTGAAGGGTTCAGGGGTGCATCTGCAAGGCAGACTGAGGGGTTAGAGAGGGCAGGCAGAGAGTACAAAGCTCTAGTGTGTGAGTGTGCTGCGGGTGCTAGGTAAAGAGGATAGTACCATCTGGTTGAGCAAGGAAGTGGGGTGCAGTGTGGGAGGTACAGTGACAGGGAGCTTCATTATGGAGATTGGGGGCTGGCTTGGCCCAGAAAGGAGGGAGAGCAAGATGAGGTGGTGGGAGGGTTATGTCTTCCCAGAAAAGCAGTCTGCAGTCACCATCTGAGACCAAGTGGGCCTCTTCTGGGAGGTGGGAGGTGTTGGGGACCATACAGGGGACTCTGGGCTCACTGACTTTCCATGTGACTGGATAGTCTGGTTTTGCCCCATTCACATTTAGCCTTGCAAGAGCATACACAACAGTGGGCCCTCACCATCTGATGCCAAGGAAGCTGTGTCTGAGAGGGTCCTGGGCTCTGAGTGGGTCTCTAGCATGGCAGAGTGGGAATGGGCATGTGAGGAAATGAGCATGGGCCTAGGCACAAGACCAAGCCAGGACTCCCCAACTCTGCTCCTGAGCTGAGCATGCTTGTGGCTTTAACTTTTTGGCTTGTTCCTTTCTTCAAACTTCCTTGACCCTCTTTCCTCTAGAACTGTGTCTTCACCCAAGCCCAAAGACCTGCATGCAGTAGGTATAATGTCCTGCATATACTAGATGTCCTGAAAGTATTCTTTCATATAGTCTCCTATAAATGCTTGATGCTGAAGGACCCAGGATAAATTCCTCCTGTCACTGAATGAGGAGACCTGGCTACAATCTGGGACTTCAACGTGCAGTGTTGTGGTTTGTTATAAACCTGTTGTTTCCCCCACAGGTGGAAGAGTGGTTGAATCCCGATACTTGCAGTATGAGAAGAAAACCAATAAGGTAATGAAATACTCAATTTACATCTGAATTCACTCTGAACACAGCTCTGAATGCCTTGGGGCACTGAGAAAAGTCACTGGAGCTAGCCACAACGTGGTCCAAAGATGGGCACATTTGGGGTCTTTGCCCAGGGACCTTTGTGATCTGGGGCTTCATGCAGAATTGTGTGTCTCTGCATGAGTGGCCAGGTCTGTAAGGGTCTTTTGTAAAACCGTGACCCTTGTTGAAGCATAGAGTTGCCCCTGCCATGTCACCCAGTACAGAATCCTTTACTATGAGTAATGCAAGATGCAGTGGACGAGCGATAGCAGGCAGCACTGGTGTGGTCTTTCTCTGTGAGCTGTGCCAGTACTTCCTTCACACCACCACTCTTGAGTGAAATAAGAATCTCCACAGATTTTTTTCCTGGGAAGACAGAACCTTCCCTCCTCCCAGGAGATCTTCTCACCGCCTCATTCTCACCCCATGGCAGGATGAGAGTGTGTGCGATGCAGAAGCAGTTCTCCATTGTCAGTGCAGTTCTCCTTTGGCCGTGAAGGCTGGGCAAGGCATGTACTTCAACCACCCAGCATTTGAGGGAGACTTGAGTTCCCTGCCTGTGGACGAGCTGGTCATCCCTGCTGTGAATGCTGATTCAGTGAGCACTGCTGAGCACACACTGCTGAGTGGAAGCTGAGAAGCTAGGTCATTTCCTGCTCTCTGCATCTTACCTCATGATAAATGAAAGGAAGTTAAAACACTCAAAACAAGTGAGTGGCATGAGTCCCAGTGAAGGGCAGGCAGGATAGGATAGGCTGTTCCCCTTCTGCCTGTCTTGTGCTCTGGGTGGGCTGAAGTGCAGGTTTCTGAGACCTAGCTCCATGCAGAGGACCCTATCTTGCTTGGTTCAGCTCAGTCCACTGTCATCATGATTATAATGTTGCCTTGAAAGTGGCACAGCGCCCTCTTGTGTCCATGTGGTGCCGGTCCAGTGCCTCTTCCCAGGATTTATGATTGGGACTTGTTTGTGGTGCTGGGGATGGAGCCTAGAGCCTTGTGTATGCTGGATAGGTAGGTGCTCTGCCACTCAGCTATGTCTCTGCCTCAGAGGTGGCTCTTGCAGCTGGCATCTGACACTTAGTGTAGTGTTTCCGGTTTGCCCATGTTGCTGCTTCCTTTTGAGGCTTTTGCAGGGATGGGCCCTGGTGTGTATCCACCTACTGCTGAAAGATACATGGGTGCTTTCTGCCTTGTTATTATGAACAAAGCCAAGACAGGTTGAGTAGCCCTTACCCAAAATGCTTGAGAGCAGAAGTCTTTCATATTTTGGAGTTTTTCATGGGTTGGAATATTTGAGTAGGCTTTTCCAGTCCAGCGTCCCTGATCTAAAACTCTGAACTTGAAGCTTCCGAAGTTGCAGATTTTCAGGTTAGGGCTGCTCAGCCTGTGTAAACATTCCTGCTTGTGTTTCTGGATGGATCATGTACACTTCCTGGGAGTGGGATAGCCAGAGTTCTTAACATCTTTGACAGTTTTAATCTTGTGCCCATTTTTAAATTGGGTTATTTCTTTTCTCACTGCTGAGAGTTTTTCGTCTGTAGTTACCTCAGCCAGTGGTAATACCTTTTCACTGCTGTATCTTGTGAGGAACAAAAGTTCTTGATTTTGATCAACCTTAACATCAGTTTCTGATTTGATGGATTATGATTTTATTCATTTATTTATTTGTTTGTTTTTTCAAGGTAGGGTCTTGCTCTAGCTCAGGCTGATCTAGAATTCACTATCTAGTTTCATGGTGGTCTTGAACTCACATCGATCCTCCTACCTAAAAGCATGCACCACCACTCCCAGCTTAAAGTATTTTTTATTTATTTGCAAAAAGAGACAGAGAATGGGTATACCAGGGCCTTCAGCTGCTGCCAATGGACTCCAGATGCATGCACCACTTTGTATATCTGGCTTTACTTGGAACTGGGTCATTATGCTCTGCAGGTAAGTGCCTTAACCACTGAGAAGTCTGGATTGTTTTTTGCTCACTGCCTGAGGAATTTGCCTACCTCAAAGATTTGTGTTTAGTCATAGTTTCTGGTTTTCCGTTTTATACTTAGGTCTTGGGTCTTTTGGGCTAGTGTACTCAATGAAATATTGAAACCAGAGCTCTTCCATTAGCCTAGGAATATCCGCTTGTGTCTGCACTATTTGGCTGTGGTTAAAGAGGCTTGCTTGCAAAGCCTGCATTCCTGGGTTCAGTTTCCCAGTACCCACATAAAGCCAGATGCACAAAGTGGCATATGTATCTGGAGTTCATTTGCAGTGGCAAGAAGCCTTGGTGCACCCATCCTCTCTCCTCTCTCTGTCTCAGTCTTTCTGCTTGCAAAAAAAATAAAAATATTAAAAAAATAAAGTATGCCGGGTATGGTGGCATATGCCTTTAATCAAAGCACTCAGGAGGCAGAGGTAGGAGGATTGTGTTGTAGTCAGCATTCTAGTTGCTGCACAGAAAGAACCCAAGCAAAAGCGGCTTGTGGAGGAATGGGTTTATTTGGCTTATGGACTCAATGGGAGACTCCATCATGGCAGGGAAAATGATGGCATGAGCAGAGGGGAGGACATTACCTCCTCCACAGCACTGTACACAGCAGCAGGAAGGTGTGCCAAACATTGGCAAGGGGAAGCTGGTTTATAACCCCATGTTGCAGTCAGCCACATGCCCTGGGATGAATCTTCAAACCAGGCACAGTTTTTGGGAGGAAAGGATTTATTTGTAGCTTTAGATATAGGGGATGTTCCAGAATGCAAAAGAGGCTGCTCCCCTTTCACAGGTCCAAGCAGAGAGAAAAACCCATCACCTACACCCCACAAACAAAACAGCAAACAGGCGGGGAGGGGGAGAAGAGAATTCTTTCACCTTTATATAGCCCTAGGGTGGGGTCTTGCAATTCTATCCCAGACTTAATGGCTTCCTGAGTCTGGAATTTCCTTCCTGCACTGCCCACACATGAAAGGATGTTTACTTCTAGCTCCTTTGAGCTTCCTTACATCCTGCCCCTTACTGAAAGGCTGCCTTCCTGTGAACATCCTCAGAGACCCACCCAAGATTACTTGAAAGGTCAAGTTGACATCAAAACTTAACCATCACACTCCATAAACCCACCCCTAACAACACAGCTTCAAGCAAAGTTGTAAAACCCAAACTGCCATCAGCTGAGGATCGCTCATTCAGAACACATTCATTTGTTTGTGGGGGACGCCTGGATCAAGCCGTGACAGTCTGCCCCTGGCCCCCACAAACTAATAATCATACATGTTACAAAATACAATGTGTTCAGTTCAATTCTTAAGTACCCATAGTTTTTCTTTCAACTGAGCCATAATACCAAAAAACAAACTCATAATGGCATAGAACATTTACATTGCAAAAGATAACATATGAGGCATGGCAAAAACAGATTGAGCCAATACAAGATTTAAAAAAAAAGCAGGAAAACCTCAATCTCTAACTTCAAGTTCAATAATTCTAACCAGTAACAAGTCTCTTGGAGATTCGATTCTGCCCCACCAGCTCGGCTACTCAGTTCAGGAAAACTTCCTATGCTGGCAGCTCTCCTTGGCAGCCATCCATAGTCCTGGCATCTTGTTGGGTCTCCACTGCAACCCACAGTTCATTCTCATCAGGCCTCCACACAGGCAATCCAACATACTTGCTTCACATTGCCAATGCCCATTTTTCAAAAACAACTGTGTTGCAAATCCAATGACCCCTTTCTTTCTGCATTTGTTCTACTCCATAGAACCAGGTGGGCTACCAATTTTTTAATCCAGGAGGGAACAAAGCATTCAGGCCCCTTCAAAGAGTCTGCATTCTTCCTGTTGTTTCAATGCAGATCACCTGACCCAGTCGGAATGGTTGTAATCTTTGAAACAATTGCAGCTGAATGGGCAGCAGTTCAGCCCAAAGATTTCATTTCTTTCTGTGCCATCTCCATCTGCTCACACCAGTCCATCTTTACATAAAACAACCTTGCACAGGTTCCCAGGACACAGGCAGGCAGAACGCAGCAAACCTCTCACACAAAGTGCTTCTGGCACAGTCCTGACAAAGTTCTTTCTCACCCTTATAAGCCAAACCGCACAATCCATACTTCTTACTGCATTCAGGTCTTTTAACTCTGACCAGAATGGCCCATCAAGCTGTACTTACAGCACTGCAAGGTGTCTCTTAGGACGAGGTTTCCTTTCTGTCCATATTCCTCCTGCATCTCAATTCCAAAATGCCAAAGCCACAGAATTAGGGTTCTAGCAGCAACAGATGACCCTGCTCTCTGGTACCAAATCTGTTGCAGTCAGCATTCTAGTTGCTGCGCAGAAAGAACCCAAGCAAAAGTGGCTTGTGGAGAAATGGATTTATTTGGCTTATGGACTCAATGGGAGACTCCGTCATGGCAGGGAAAATGATGGCATGAGCAGAGGGGTGGACATCACCTCCTCCACAGTACTGTAAACAGCGGCAGGAAGGTGTAACAAACATTGGTAAGAGGTTGCTGGTTTATAACCCCATAAGCCAACCCCCAACAACACGGCTTCAGTGAAGTTGTAAAACCCAAACTGCCATTAGCTGAGGATTGATCATTCAGAACACATTCATTTGTTTGTGGGGGACACCTGGATCAAACATGATGGATTGCCATGAGTTCAAGGCCACCCTGAAACTACATAGTGAATTCGGTCAGCCTGGCCTAAAGCGAGACCCTACCTCTAAAAGCCAATAAATAAATAAATAAGAGCTAGAGAGATGGCTCAGTGGTTAAGGCGTTTGCCTGCAAAGCTAATGACCCTGGTCCAATCCCTGGTACCCACTTAAAGCCAGATGCAAAGTGGCACATGCATCTGGAGTTCTTTGCAGAATCTGGAGGCCCTGGTACACCCATAGTCATTCATATTCTCTCTCTCCTCCTCCCTCTTTTCTGTCTCTCTGCATGCAATTAAATAAATAAAAATATGAAAAAGTAAAATGAGCTTTCCATTTGAACAGTGAATCTACTGCCAGTGTATATGTTGGTAAGGATGTAACCCAGGGCTTTCCATATGCCAGGCAAGTGCCCACCACTGCACCACAACCCCATCTCCCTCGGGTTCTAATTGTTCCGTGTCTCTGGATCAGTGCAGGGAGATGCTGTCTTAACACTGCGTCTCCTGATCCACGAGCATGGAGCATTCTCTCTTTATTAGTTCTTGGGTTTCTTTGAGCAGGATTTTGTGCTTCTTCGTGTTTCAGTCTTAGCAATCTTCATTGGGATCTTACCCAGCATGTGATACTATTATACATAGTCCAGACTTGTTCACTGTTAGGAATATGACTGTGTGTGTATGAGTGTGCATGTCACATCTGGAGGGCTGGGTACAACCTTAGGGTGTTTGTCCTCTCCCTCCACCCTGCTTTGAGTCAGGTCCCACTTGTTATTTTGGTTTTGCTGCTTTGTGTGCACTAGTCTAGCGGTTCACAAGCTTCTGGATTCTTCTATCCCCTCCTCCCATTACTGTGGAGGCTGTCCACAAGCCAAGCCCATGTCCTGAGAACCCAGGCAGCAGTGACAGTGACACGAGTCCCAGTGAAGGGCAGGCAGGATGGGCTGTGCTGTTCCCCACTCTGTTTGGCAGGAGGAAATGCAAGTGTCACCCTTTCATGTTTTGTTCTCTTTCTGTCACTAGAAGGGTTGGGTGGAGCACATTCACATAGGGGCAGCAGTCTGGAGCCTTGTCAGGTATCCACATAGACCACTCAACAGAATGCTGGCCTGATGCCTGCAGCTGCTAATCATGCCTGCCAAACTTCATGTTAATTGTGGTTTTGAAGCAGCCCAAGGACTTTTTGTGAAGAGAAGAGTTTTGTTGCTTTTTTTTTTTCACATATATGTGTGGTGTGCATGTGTTTGTGTGCATCTGGGCCCAGGTTTCTGTGCAGCTGTGTGTGGCCAGGTGTTGACACCCAGTGTCTTTCTTAATCACTGTATACTTTACTCACTGAGGCAGGGTCTCTCACTTAAACCCAAACTTGCCAGTTCTAGTTAACTGTTTTGTTCCAGGACCTCCTGAGCCACAGGGATCTCAGGCAGTCTGCCACTCACAATATTTACCTGGGTTCTAGAACGAGACCCTACCTCGAAAAATAAAAAAAAAAAATTACCTGGGTGATGAAGATCTGAACTCAATTACCAAACGCTGAGCCATCTCTTCAGGTTTTAGATTAAATGTTTCCTTTCCCGCTCTTTTTGCTGCTTGTGTCCTCTTATCAGCCCTCTGGTCTCCTGGGTGGCACATAAGAACAGATTGTATGCCATGCCATATTTTAGCTCTCCATGAAGGTTCCCTCTTGTTTATACCTGTGTTACTGTAAGCATCATGGTCCATTCATTGCTTGTCGTTTTGGTAAGCTTTGAAAATGAAAACCTAGACTCTCCTTGGTGGCCTGATGGCAAGATAAAAAGACTGTAAAGACTGGGTTCTTAAAAAAATTTAAATGTATGGACTGCTTTCTTGAAGACCAGAGTAATGTTTGTAGAAAACAAGCAGATCTTGAAAATGACACAGAAAATTAGTCACTTTCTGCATGAAAGGTGTTACCTGAAAATATGCTGGTTTCCTGTCCTATCCACGTGACTATTGCCTTATTGATAACATTTGATTGTCCTTTATGTATAAGACACAATTCTGAAACTCTGAAAGGTTTTGTTCCCCTTGCTTCAAGGTAAGAGCAGACACAAATTCCACAGCAAAGGGCAGGAGGTGGCTCATCGTCTGAATGTTACTTGTTTCCATAACAGACTCTCCCAGCAGAGGCCTTCAAATCCAGTGGGAAGTTGCCTGAAGGTGGAAGGAAGACTGGAGCGCTGCAGAAAAGCAGAGGTGTGGAGTCCTGCCTCAGGAAGTGAGGGCCAAGCTGCCCTGGCCTGTCTGCAAAGGGTTAAGAGAAGTGAACAGATGTGATTAAAGGACAGGTTAGGGATTGAGAGCCAGAGGGGATGGGAGGGAGGAGCAGCAGCAGCAACAGCAGGAGCCTAGTGCCCTCCTGTGGCTGGCACCTCCACTTTGTGTCCTCCCCAGGGGCTCTCAGCCTGGTACTCTGTGGGCAGGGCACGTGTTCCTCACAGAAATAGAAAATGAAGACCAGTTTCAGGGGCACCTGAGTCTGTTTTCTGTTATTTCAAAATACCTGGGGAGGGATACTTTTATCTTGAAAGGGGATTATGGAGGTGATAGTTGGGCAGCTGCAGCTGCTGAGCATATGGAAGGGCCTCGAGGAGAAGGAGACATGTTAGAGGGAGAAGACAGTGCAGGCAGGCTTGCGCCTCATACTGACCTGCTTGTGGAACCTGCCTAGTTCCATGAAAACCGCACTCCTTTCTGTGGGAAGTGCCCTCACAGGGACCTGGTCACCTTCCGCCAGGCCCCTGCAGGTTTCATCCATCAGCACCACCCCATAGGACTGAGCTTCCAGCGTGTGAACTTGAGGGATGCTAAAACCACAACAGGGACCTCACTCTGGATCTGCCTATTTCAGCTGTCTGCCTTTTACATATTTAGAGTTCAGTGCCAGTCAGGTTTTCATTCTGGAAGTCTAGAAGCCCCCAGCCTATTCGCCAACTCCCCCCACCCACCAAGCAGCACCTTTGTGTAGAGTGACAGTACCTTATAGGACAGGACAAGTGGCACTGTACTGAAAAGTTGTCTCAGATTCCCAAGTAAATGTAGAGTCTCTCTTGACCCTGTGGTGCTGACGGAGATTCTCTTTGAACAGAAGATAGCAGGATTGGCAAGGGAGACCTGCAGTCCACACTACTAGAGGGGCATGGCACAGCCCCACCTGACCTGGATCTCTCTGCCATCAACGGTAAGCCCTTTGTTCAGGCCCATTGCTGCAGTTGGGTTTATAATGACTTTGGTGGCTTCCAAGAGCCATCCCACTGATGAGCAGTGGCTCCGACTTGGATGGTTTGATTCCATAGGGCAGACACAGTGAAAGTTTAGAACAAACCACACCTGGCGTTGTGACTGGAGTCTGTTTTCCAGCCAGTGATGTGTGATGCAGCATTCCTCATGAGGAACAGAGAACTCTACAAATTGTTTGGGTGGGTGGGTGGGTGGGTGGGTGGAGAGTGCATTTGTCATTTTACAGTGTATTCAATTTGAGATGGGTTTATCAGGATGTAAGTGTCATAACTCTAGAGGCACTCATTAAATGTTCTTGCCGGGCCTGGAGGCACAAGCCACTCTGGAGGCTGGGGCATGAGGATTAAAAGTGCCAGGCTGACCTGGGCTTCAGTCTCCAAAAAATAAGAAAACAAAATCTTTTAAAACAAATCAATTGTTCTTTTTTTTTTATTAAAAAAAATTTTTTTTAATGTTCTTTATTTTAGAAAAAAGTATGGTCAGAAAGGCTCCACAGCTAGAGAAGAGGGCCTCAGAGAAAACAGAATCAACCTCTCTTACAGCCCCTTGGTCAACATCCTTTTCTGCCCCTCGTAAGAAGAGCCCAGTAAGTGCGTGAGGGAAAAGGATGGCGGGTGGTAGTGGTCTGGCTTGGCACCTGCCTAAGGTTCTGGTCCAGGTCTCCAGGGGCAGACAGTAAAGCTGGGCACTTCAAGGTAAAAGCCAGGGCCACAGATCCTTTCTCTAGGCTGTTTGCCAAGGTACAGACGTATCGGGATGCCCCATGAGTCATGAGGAGTTTGAGGGTTCATGAGACTCAGTGAGCATGGATGAGCGTGAACAAGACCCTAGCTTCCATTTAGATCCCTACAAAAGTAAATGTTATTAGGACCCATTGAGTATGTGTAGGTCAGTGCTGGCCAACCCCAGTTCACTGGGGACTGTGTGTTTCTGTTTCAGGATTTGCCAGAGTTGATGGACATGATGGAGTCGCAGACACTGCTTCTGACCTTACTGACTGTGAAGGTGAGCTGGGCTGTGCCCTCTGACAGCCTTTGAGCTCTTGATAAAGCCCTGCATGTCTTCCTGCACCCAAGCACCCCTCTCACCCTCTGTAGATGGAGAACAGCCTGGCTCAGCTGGAGGAGAAGGCAGAGAGTCACTTATCAGCCATGTGCAGAGAGCGGGAGAGGCTGCAGACGCAGGCGCACGAGCTCAGGCACAGGCTGCTGCTCAGCCAGAAGCAGCAGGAGCTGGCTGCCACCCTAGGCACCCAGGTGGGTATCCTTTCACACAGAGAGGGCATCCCTGCATTCCCTGGGTTCCACATGTTAGGGTAAGATGGCATCGGAGATGAGGAGGAGGCTCCGCTGTCAGCTGGGTGAGGCAGAGAGCCTGGGCTGCATAGAAATACTAAATACCAGTGTGGGGTCCTGTCCTTTCCACACACTAGTGAAGAGTCCTGTCGTGCCTGCCAATTGTGTAAAGCAGGAAGATGCACCCAGGGGGCCAGGACACTGAAGGAAACATGGTCAGGTCTGCCCTGTGCTCAACATTGACATGAAGTGTCCCACATAGGGCACAGAGCAGACCTAGGAGTCCAAAACAGGCTGCTCAGGGCCTGGACCCCTTGTGAGATTCCTATGGCTGTATAACCAAGTGCTACACCTGCATGACCAAAATTACAAGATCTGACCACGGAGGCTGGAGGTCTGGAGGCTGTTAGGGAAAATCTGTCCAGCTCTCCCTATTTGTGGCGGCTGTCCTCACCCACTGTGGAGGGTAGACAGATAGGCAGGGCCTTGGGGCAGCCACGAAGATCTAGGCCTAGAACATACTAGAAGGCAGTGCCTGTATGTTCATGGCAAAGGCCTGGCCTCCTTATTGTCTGCTGAGCAGCACAGAATCAGGAGAGCACACCACATACTC
>PVHP010040027.1:0-16062 GCA_004024765.1 Zapus hudsonius | reverse complement strand
ATCCAGAGGCATGGCACCCCTCAGTAACAACACACTTGGGCCAGGAGAACCGGGCTGAGTACTAGGCTATCCACGGTCCCCTGCCACAAGGACTAATCCAGATGACCCATGGAGGAGGATATCCAGCTGACTGGGGATGGGGGAGGGGAGCTTTGGGGAATTGGGGATAACAACTCATTGTTGGCCCACTAAATAATGTAACTCATTATGGAAAATAAAAAATAATAATAATAAAAATTAAATATAAAAATAAGAAAAAAAAGATGGGTTAGATCTGCAACTTAAGCTAGTTTGAAGACCATTCATTTAATCCTCAGTTTTCATTTTAATGATGAAGAAAATCACAGGCTCCAGAGGGGTGACAAGACCTGTGTGACATCATCCTCCAGATCTCAGTGGTCAGACCCAGATCAGGACCAGGGTTCTTTTGTTCCAGGAGAGGCCAAGTATCAGACGTGTTCACCTAATTCTCCATGGTCACAGTTCTTCAAGAGAGCAGATGGTTTAAATACCAAGTCCCCATCTTAAACCAGCAGCACAGAATAGTACGCACCATAATATTGCCATTCAAGCTTGGACAAGTGATCTAGTCTCACTGAGCCTCAGGGCATCGAGTGCAAATGGAACAAAACTACCTATCACACAAGATTTTTTGTGTGTATTTAAGTGTGTATGTGTGTAAGCACATCCCTATGTGTGTGGGCGCACATGTGTGTGGGCAAGCATGGGTGTGCACTTACATCTGGAAGCCAGAGGTTGGCATCATTAATCCTTCTCCATCACTGTACCCCTCATCACTTGAACCCAGAACTCACCAGTTCAGCTAATCTAGCTATCCCGCTCCCCCCCCCCCATGGGGATCCCCTGTTTTCACCTGCCAAGTGTTAAGATTATAGGCGTACTCTGACCTCCCACATCTACTTAACATTTATATGGGTGCCGGGGATCTGAACTTAGGTCCTCATATTTTCACAGCAAGTGTTTTGCCCACTGCGCCATCTCCCCAACCCCTCTTGCAGGGGTTTTTGAAAGCTCAAGAAAGCAATGTATGTAAATTATAGATCATATAGGAAGCAATGTATAAATTGTGGCAATTCTTACTGCTATTGAATGGAGACCTTTCGGAATGAACTGCAAGATTTACTTTAAAATGCTTTTTCCCTAATGACTATTAATATGAATCAATAATTGAGAAAATGTAAGGGGGAAACAATAAAAGGATTTCCCACATTCCTACTACTCTGTGACAATTACTGTGAACATGGTGGTGTGTTTCCTCAGGAATGATTTAGAGTGTGGCATTCCTTGTCCCTCGTAACCTTCTAATAGCACTCAATTTAGAATAAAAAATTGGCAGGAATGCAGTCTGTTCTAAAACCAATTCCTTGTTTGTTTTGCATTTCAGAGGGTAGTAGGAGGAGAGCTATTATACACAGATATAAACCATGTCAATACAAACATTATCACATTCGAAAGTCCTATTTTCATCCTTATTTACAACCAGAGTTGCAGAGTATTTAATAATCCATTTTGAAAAATTCCAAAGTAGTATAGTTTGGGGCTGTTCTTAATAGCCCAGGGCCCTAAGTACTATGATTACATACATGCTACAGATGAGGAAATTGAGAATCAGAAAAGTGACATGATTTATGCTTGGTCTTTCGGGGAGTAAGAGAGTTTGGATGGTAGCCTAGAATTTCTGACTCAAAGCTGGTACCTGTCTGCTAATTATCCTTACCAAGGAGAACTTGCTCTAATTAGGTTTAATAATCTGTACAGCCTCAAAGATATTTTAAGAAAGAGCATGTTGAGTAGCGAAGGCACAGAGATGCAAGTCGAATGTCTGCCTCTGGTACTGACCAATCAAAAAGCTTCCCCGTATGTCTGCCTCTGATACTGACCAATCACTGAACCTTCTCTCTGCTCAGGTTGGCTCCTTAGTGCCAAGAGAGAAGGTAGGTCATAAGAAATGGGGCATGACTCCTAAATCTGATTATTTGCTTTACTGTTTTAATATTTTTTTAAATTTATTTGCCAGCAGCGAGGAGGGGTAATAGATGCATCAGGGTCTCTTGGCCCTGCAAACGAACTTCAGATGCATGTGCACCCCTTTGTGCGTCCGGCTAACATGGGTACTGGGGAACTGAACCCAGGCTAAGAGGTCCTGAAAGCAAGTGCCTTTAACCACTGAGCCATCTCTCCAGCCTCTTAAGTCTGAATTTTATTCATGACAAATGGATTATTTACATTTTTCTGATTTGTGACAATATTTTGTCATGGATGCAAGTGTGTGCAGTATGTATGGTGTTCATATAGAATATGCATGTGTTTGTGTAGATGTGTCCACCCCATGCATGCTCATGGGAAGGCCAGAGGGGAACACCAGGTGTCCTCCATCACTCCTCTGTGGTGCCTTCTTGCGGTGGAGTCTCTCTCTCTCTCTCTCTCTCTCTCTCTCTCTCTCTCTCTCTCTCTCTCTCTCTCTCTCTCTCTCTCTCTCCCTCCCTCTCTCCTTCTCTCTCCCTCTCTCTCCCTCTATGTATGTATGTATATATGTATGTATGTATGTATGTATGTATGTATGTATGTATGTATGTATGCATCTGTCTGTCTGTCTAGCCATCCACCTATCTATCTATCTATCTATCTATCTATCTATCTATCTATCTATCTGGAGCTTCTGTTTTCAGTTAGATAGCCAGTGTCCTCCTATCTTCACACTCACACACATAGGACTGACGTTACTGGTGAGCATGGCCATAACCAGTTTGGTTTTTTAACATGGGTGCTAGGGATCAAACTCAGAGAGAATGAGATTCTCCCCGGCTCTCATGCATGGCAAATGGTCTCACCCTCTCTGACATCTCCCCAGCCCTTGACAATGCTTTTGACAGGATGCTTTAATATCCTCTAGAGAACTGCCTGCCCGCTTCCCTGATACTCAGCAGAGAGAACAAATGCAGCCCCACTGTGTCTCCAGCACATTCCAAATGTGGAGATCTGGTTCCTAGACCGATTTCACCCACTCGAATCCCGAGGACTATTTGATGACGTGCTACTACATTACCTGCTGGATGTCAATTTGGATTTCAAAACGCACTTACCTTTTGGATCAGATTTTATGAGGGATACCAAGAAACAGGCTAAATGCTCCGGAGTAAGACTCACTGAATTCAGCTAGGTTCTCTAGCTTTTACAGTGGGAAGCTGAGAACTTCCTGCAAGAAATGCACGAGCTGTGGTCACCAGGATGCAGAACCACCAGCCAGAAGACTCAGGCACCAGCCCCTGCTAAAGACCATCGGATTGCTATTTGTGGCCTCCTGATATTTAGACTCTAAGCATCTCAGAGGGCAGAAGTTTCCTCCCTGCACAAGGCCCCAGGGAGGCCCCAGGACCAGCAGAGAGAACAGTATTTCAGTGTGTTCCCAGGTAAAAACACAACGTCCATCTTATGTTGACTGAAGTTGAAGAAAATGGTTTCTTGAGCCACAGGCTTAACTGAATAATCATCGTGGTTTTTTTTGAGATCTGTTTGTTTCTACTTCTCTGCTTGTTTTCAAGTCCCCCATTGACAACATCTCCCACCATTCCCTTGGGTTTGCCTATCTTCTCAGGATGAACTTGGGTTCCTTGTTTCCTTTCCTTCCTTCAACAGAAATAACTCCCACCTCCTCCCCTCACTATCAGTCCAAGGCCTTTCGTTCTCCAAATCTCATAACCCATGACACCTTCTCCAGAAGGTCACTTCCATGTGCTTGCTGTTGAGGTAGGTACAGTAGGGGTTACCTCAGCCAAACCTTCAGTTCTTAGTCTCACAGCTCCGTTCCATGAATAATACTGTGGAGCCCATGAGCTCAAGCCGCTTATGATTTCCTTTGGACCAGTATCTGTGTGTGACTCTGTCTTCTCATCTGTACACACAGGGCAGAGAACCATATCAGTTTTGTACGGTATTTGGAGACTTTCAGGAGTGTGTTTCAGATACTATCCCTAGAAGCACATCTGATCACTGTTAATATTGTCTATAATGAGCACTTACACTGAGATTGGGGGACACACATATATAAACTCTGCCCATCAAATACTAGGATTTTGAAGTAGAGGCACACCTGACTCATAGAGCTAAACAATGACAGAGAGAACCACTGAGGAAAATGGGAGAGCTTGTGCACCCCCAGGGCTGATCAGCACACTGCTTGCTGTCTTAGGTGTGCAGCCCCTGAGGAAGAGCGATTATATTTGAGCAGGGCTGGGGGAAATCTATGAAGTCAGTCATCACATCCACAGTACCTCAAGAGTCTTTTTGTGGGTTTATAATGCATCAGCCACAGACGGGTTCAATTTGGCAGTGTTATTAAGCAAATAAATGGATTTTTAGATATTTAACTTCTAATCATATGTGAACTTCAGGACGCTAAATGCCCCAATGACACCGCTAAATACCTCTTTGTTACAAAGCCATGGTTCGACTTCTGAGGCAAAGTTGAGGGCCAAAACTCAGCCCCATTAGTTCATATTTTGTCCAAAACGCAGTTTATAATGAAGCCAGCAAATTAGGTCCCCTGACCATAAACCTTACAGAAGCAAAGCAAACAGAGCATGAATCAAAACAGTTTTAGACAGCGGTTGGCTATTAGTAACATATAAATTAAGTGTAAAAATCAAAGTTGGGGGCAGCAAGTTGAGTGGTTATGGTCTGTCTCAGTGTAACAACATAGCAAGCTGAGCACCAATTGTGGTTTTATAGTAATGATAAAATCATAATAGTCTAAGCTCTTTCACTATGTTTTTGACACACAACAAGCCAAGAAAGTTAGGGGGAAACTCATTTTTAATTCCACCCCACTATCCTTAACTTGCCAGGTTGTACCAAATTGTTACAGCCCATCTGCCGTCCAAACCTCACAAGTGTGTCCCGGGCCTCAGCTGTAGTCTTGAACAATGGGGTGAGTCACGATTAGCCACAAGGGTGAATCTGTTACCACTGGTGGTTTGTGTCACCAAACTTGCACAACTCTGTCTGAATCACATTAATTAAGTTTTGAATGGTGCTATTTAAAGTTATTTAATTCTCCCCTAGAGTTATAGGGAGCGGGAACTTGGCCCACTGCTTTCAAAAAGAGTTTTGAAAACCCACACATGGGCACAATTATTATTTTTTACATATTTAGTGGAGGCTAACACCACTAGTGCTCCATGAATAATGGAAGCCCTTTTCCCAGTGTTGTGGTCTATTGGACAAATTTTTCGTGATGGACACTTGAGAGCAATGGAGTTTTGAGCTAATAGACTACAACATCTCACTACATCAGAACCTTCCTAGCCACGTGTAAGACAGGTCTGTTCCCTGTGATTGAGGAGTAAGAGACATCCCACAGTTTCTGAAGAGTCTCCTGACATGTACCGATGATGTTAGCCTTACAAAATCATCTGTTGAGAAACCTGCAGGCCTTATAAAGGCCTGTAAATGTTTTTGTCACACTTCCAAAAAAAAAAAAAAGTACATAACCAGTACAGTCCATTTCTGTTTTCTATTTTGGTTTCTTTAAAAAATAAAATGAAAAGTAAAAATAGCCATTGAACTGATTTTTGTTCCTCCCTTTGACAATTTGTGAAAAAAAAAAAAGTTCATTCTAAGGCTGAAACTTTGTATGCCAAGTTTTCGCTTGGAACTAATTTTTATGGCTGAGTTAAAAAGCCCCTGAAAAGGGGAGTTTTCAAATGGAAATGCTGACACAGCTTTGCCCACAGTGGCAAGAAGGGAGGGGCTGCAATGCCTGTGTGCCCCTCATTTGTTTAATTGTCACTTTAGAAAGAGGAATCTGGCTGCTTTGCTCTGGGCATCGTACCCCACTTAACCACATCTGTCTGTTCATTTTTTAAAGTATTTGGGACTTGCATAGGAGTTAGCACTGAACTCTTTGAAATGAACCCAGTAACCTATTGTGGAAGAGGATAGATTTAGTTCTTGATTTTTTTCAAATAATCCCAGAAATTCGCCTTTCCCCGGATTTAGCAGTTAAAGCAGAAAGCAGAGAACAAGCAAGCTTCCTGGTGAATTCTCCAGACGTAGCTTTTAATAGTTGTCTGCTGGGAAAGCAAGAGAAACTCACGATAAGTTAGTTATTCATACAGATGAAAGGTAATAGGACTCACTGGAGCCCAAGGATGGATGGAGAATCTCAATCATCATGCCTGGAGCCTGTGTCCACCGCAAGGATTTGATGGTGGACAGCTCATGGACCTAAATTGGATATTCAGTGAAAAGATTAACACTACAGTGGGAAGTTTTGAAGAAAAGCAAGTTTCTCCTCATTTCTTCCACCCGAGTTAATGTCATGGTTTGATCCAGGTGTCCCCCACAAACAAATGAATGTGTGCTGATAGATCCATCCTCAGCTGATGGCAATTCGGGAATTAGAACCTCAGTAGAGCTGTGTTGTTGGGGCGGGCTTATGGGGGTTATAAGCCAGCTTCCCCTTGCCAGTATTTGGCACACCTTCCTGCCGCTGTTTGCAGTGCTGTGGCAGAGGTGATGTCCACCCCTCTGCTCATGCCATCGTTTTTTTTCCCTGCCAGGATGGAGTCTCCCCTCGAGTCCGTAAGCCAAATAAACCCATTCCTCCATAAGCTGCTTTTGCTTGGGTTCTTTCTGTGCAGCAACTAGAAAGCTGACAGCAACAGTTAATGAACCTATATGCTGTCCAAATTCTAAGACAATAACAACAATAATTAATGCTCCATGTGAGGCAAGCCCACAAAGTCTGTCCTTACTCCTGACCCCTGTTACTATGGACTCAACATTGTCATTCTGAATTCCTAGATGTGGAAAAATCAGCTGTGTCCTCAATGAGGTTGTTTAAATCAAAGAACCCAGTGGGGCCCTTAGACCTAAAACTACTCTATAGCTCACAGAAGTGTCCTGTGTAAAAAATAAAATTAAATAAATAAAAAATCTTGTTTCATTTACTTCCCCCGCCCCCAGCAAGTTTTTATTACATTAAATAAGGGGATGGGGGAGGCTTTTCTGGACTTTAGTATTTTGTAGCTCAGGCTTAATTTCCACCTTAAAATCTTTACCTGGCTGTGGTCTGTTGTTCCATTACTGGAGGGTAAAAATGAGAGGAATTGTCTGGGCTAAATTGCAATTAGGCAGCCCTGAGTACGGCTGGCACCAGTTAACTTGGGATATTGGAGTGAAAGGGCCCGTAATCAGCCTTCGGTCATGTAGAACAATGCATAAAATTAAATTGACATTAATGAATAATTGTGTAATGAAAATGGAAGAGGAGAGTTAATTGCATGTTACAGTGAGTGTAATGCCTAGATAACCTTGCATTTAATGCTATTCTTAGCCCTGCCGCCTAGCCTGCCACGGAACCTCTCTCAGCAGGAAGTCATTAAGGCTGTGAGGAGATAATGCTCAGTGAAACCTAAGTGGCAACAATATAACAAGAGTTTCTTTCAGACCTTAGTGTTTTCTGAAAAAAAAAAGGGAGGGGAGTGGGGACATGTTGAGGTAATTTGTACACATCTGAATGAAAACAGGAAACCCAGAGCAATCTATTTGCAGTTTGTCCCCTTTCCACAGATTTCCCAACTATTGTCAAGACCAAGGTCAGCTCCTCTAATCAAAGACAAGCCTAAACCACCAGGGCTTACAAGGCAGTAAGTACCCAGCTGTCCTGCAGCTACAACTTAGTTTGGTTAATCACTTAGGGTGGCAGAGTCCTCTGAAGGTTTGACCTCATACTTGAAAGACCAGAGGAAACATGTCCTTGGGACTGGTTCATGGTCACCACCTGCTCAAACAGATAATCATTTCAGGACTCCTAAGGGTCCCAAACAGCCACCCTGAAACCTGTATTGAAAGCTATGTACTTTGACTGCGGCAGACAGTAAGGTCTTTCTGGAACTGTGTCATCCAAGAAGCAATGATTTCTCAACATTTACAAAAAGAAGAGTTCCAATATTTTTCTCTCCACTAAAGTTTCTCCTTTGGGTGTTCTAACTTTCAGATATCACAAAGTCTTTGGAAGTTCTGTTGATTTGAATTTTTCTACCAAATCTATGGACTTGTCCTGAGAGAATCCCCTCTAACAAAAAGTCACTTTTTTAGCCTGAAGGACTTAAGGTAAACAGCTTGATGTAGTGCTCATCACAGTGGGGTTGCCCCTGGCCCCTGGGTCCTGAAAGCAATGTGCATATGGTGTGCACATGGTTAAAGAGACCAGGTGAAAATAACCCCAGGGAAAGGGAGAGAGGGGAGTGGATGAGTGAAAAATATCTCTTGTTTTACATATTGACAAAATACAGTTTTGAATCTCACTTGGAATACCTTTGAGCTTCTCCAACTATTGTCAAGATTTATTCAGTGGAAGGGGCCCCTCATTCTTTGCCAGTCTCGTATTTCTTTGTCTGCAAATATAACTGTCACTACATATTTCAACCAAAGTGATTTTTGATTGAGGAATTATTTCATCCTCAGGGTTTCATTGTGTTTGTTAGTTTTGATTTGTACAGAAATTTGTTTTTTTTCTGGAGACTTTCAGCATGGATCTTCAGTGTGGCTAGATGGATGACTTCTCTTCTAGGCTTCTACTTTTATTCCCAAATTTTGCTGGACAGGGAGGGAATACACAGCCTGCATTCCTAGAATTCAAACAAGAAAAGTGCTTCTTCTGTTGAGAAATTCTCAGAAATGCGAAATATCAGAGAAAAAAAAAAACCAAATGATCAAACCTAAAGGGACAGGCCCTAGACATTGGGAAGTGTCTACAGCACAATACATAACAAGAAGTTTACTTCACTGTTAGAACAGATGTGCTCACTTTAAGAGCTACCCTGTTACCTAGAAAGCAAGAACAACTCCTTGTTGCCAAGGAGCCCCAAAACCATCTGGGTAAATGGCCTTGGGTCTGATCTAAGACCAGAGCAATGCAAAGCATGCCCCTCCTTAGAGACCCTGGAGGACCAGAGACCTTCCTTCATCTTTCTCCTTTATTGGATCCATGACTTCTTTCCTGTAGTCTGTGCCCAGACATACCTCCTTCCCTAAAACTCACAAAAGTGACCACCTTGTTTTGTTCCCCCCCCCCCGTCTCCTCACTTTGAATCCCCCTAAGTTATCTTGGCATAGCCCTTCCAACCCTCCTAATGAAACTGCCTCCAAAGGCTATCTTTTCCGCTGCCACTCATGGAACCAGCCTGCTTCTCCCTCCCATCCTGCTTCTCCCTCCCATCCTGCTTTACGGCATTGGCCAAGTTAACACTCCAACATTTGAAATTCCAGATGGAAAGTAATAATAATCAAGAGGAAATGATGGCGGAAAAGGGAATAAAGAACCTTAAACCACTGGCAAGTATGTGCACAAATTAATCTCAGTTAATCTTCCCTTCTTGCTCTATTGTTTCAACAAACTGTTGCCTTGCCTAAGGCTGCACATCCTAGACAACAGTAGGACTCACCTGTGTGGTGTGGGACAGGCAGAGTGTTTTCTATTACCATTGTCTTTGTCATGGTTTGATCCAGGTGTCCCCCACAAACAAATGAATGTGTGCTGGGTAATCGATCCTCAGCTGATGGCAGTTTGGGTTTTACAACCTCGATGGAGCTGTGTTGTTGGGGGCAGGATTATGGGGGTTATAAGCCAACTTCCCCTTGCCAGTGTTTGGTACACCTTCCTGCTGTTGTTTCCAGTGCTGTGGCAGAGGTGATGTCCACCCCTCTGCTCATGACATCATTTTCCCTGCCAGGATAGAGTCTCCCCTCAAGTCCGTAAGCCTAATAAACCCATTCCTCCACAAGCAGCTTTTGTTTGGGTTCTTTCTGCGCAGCAACTAAGAAGCTGGCCATAACAGTCTTCATCACCACCACTTCTGAGACCCTTGCTTTGCCCAAGTCTCTTTCTTCATCAATGACTTCAGAAACTAACTGCAAACTTAAAACTCTGGGTCCAAACCAACTGTCCAGCCTGGAATCTCCCTAGATAGCATAACTGCCCCCCTGTCCGATTTCATGACTTGCATGTCTAATCCTGTAAATTTCATTTTTATATGCAGTGTTAAATCTTGTTTTACAGCATGCTACTTGTGAACACCTTCTAAACTGAAGCAAGTAGGAGTGCCTAATATATTTCTCCTTTCATCCACACTAGCCCTAAAATCAAAGTGCAGAGATCAAAAATATTCTAACACACCAAAGAAACATTATAGTTGAAAATAATTTATTATAATTTACAGGTAGTACAGAAGTTTGAAAGGCTTCTAAAATCTACTAATACTGTTGCTAAGAAGCATAAGGTAGCGAGGAAGGGAACCAGTAGGACCAGGGTAGGAAGATGGTGGAGGGGAAAGAGATGGCGAATTAAAAAAAACAAAGTATGTAATAACAACATAAAGCAACTCAACACTTTGCACACTGCTTTTAAAAAGTAATAAAAATTAAAATGCATAAAATTTCTTATTTTAAGGACATATAAGTTGATTCATGGTTACTGAATGAAATGGAGTTTTTCATATCTGGCCATGATCATGTTGAACAATTATAAATACTGTCGGACAAAAGGTATTGGAGCCTGGGTTAAGTGTATTCTGACTTTTCACAAAGATCACTACTAATGTCAGTATATTTTCGGCTGTGTCTTTTTTGGAACAGGGATTGATATGATTTGCAAGAAAAGAGAGAGAACAGTTACTTAGTTTTGACTACCAAGCAGAGCACCTCAGAAGGTTTTGCTGCATATTGGTAAAGGAACTTCAATGTTTATTGTTAAAATTAATGAGGAAAGATTTTCGTTGATCATGTGAAATCCGTTGAGAGATAATTCAAATTTAAGAGGTCATGTGACTTAGGAAAGAGAGCTCCTTGGTTTTAGGCTTTGACAATTCTTAGGCACAAAACCTGGGTTGGGAGAAGGGATCTGGCTTTCTTGTTCCTTTGAGTCTGGAGTGAGGTGTCAGCTCCCAAAGTCCTTCTCCAAGACAATATTCAAAGAACATCTTGAAAATTTAAATATACATTTCTTGGAAAATTACTACATAAAAAGCATCATGTTATCTTCCAGAGTTCGAAAGCGCTAAGCTGGGAACCGGTGATTAAAACTTTGTCAGATTTCCAGGTCAGAAACTGTTTCCTTTCTAGAAGTGGCCATTCTTTCTGAGCCTGGTATATTGAGCCCAGTGAACCTGGTATTTTCCAGGCTGATTGGGGTCCCCAGGCCTGGGCAGGATTTCAAACTTATCATTTCCCTCCCTTCCCTGTGAGAAACTACCAGCTTGCTCTGGACTCCTTGAAGCAGCTGGAAAGAAAAGAATTAATCTATATTTGATTAAAAATAACAGTATAATTGCTGATAATCATGATAATGAGAGCAGTAACAAAAAAGGAATCCACCTGTGAGTTATTCCAATACACACATGAATTTAAAGTAAAAATCACCCCCCAGAAACTGAACACAGAAAAAATATGGTTCGGGATGTTTTCCAGAAGGAATGGTGGTGACCTGTTCATCTAACCATCTCAACGCAAATCTTGGAAGATGCATGTAGGGAGGAGAAAACACACCAAGATTAAACTTCACTCTTCTTTTAACTGATGTCTTGCCAGGAGGATATAGGTTTCACATTAGACAAGGCAAACACAAAGTTTTGTCTGGACATCCAAGTGTTTTTCAACTCCAGTTTAGGTAATGAAATAAACATGTAAAGTCATGGGCTAGGGACTGTTGGCTGTAGCTAGTTGTTGGATCACAATGTTGTTTTTACTTTTTTATTTTTTTAAAGGGTTCTTTTGCAAATATGGATTTATTTATTTATTTATTTATTTGCAAGGAGAGGGGAGAGAGAGAGAGAGAGAGAATTGTGTGCCAGGGCCTCTAGCCACTGCAAACAAACTCCAGATGCATGCACCCCTTTGTGCATCTGGCTTTACATGAGTACTGGGGAATCAAACCTGGGTCATTAGGCTTTGTAGGCAAGTGCCTTAAACTGCTGAGCGATCTCTCCAGCCCACAATAATATTATTATTATTATTTGAAGTAAAGTAACTCTATACAGTTAACTTTAATACCTGGAGAGAAATTTGAGTGAATGATCAAGAAATTGACTTGCAAACAAGATACCAAGGTTTTCATCATGCTTTACACAGAATGAATTCCACCAGATGAACTTGATCTCCTTAGCCAGTGATACATCTGGCTGTGGGTATGTGAAAAAAGATAGCCCACACGTCCCTAGGAAGCTGATGGGGAACCTATATCCCAGGGATCATCTGTGACTTATTCTATCTGAATTCCATATGTGAATTCCATGTCTATCTCTGAGCTCCCTGTTGACCAAGTGATTGTCCTTGTGCTGACACATGTCTGAATACATCTTGATATAAAGAAGGACAAAATCATTTAGCTTGTTATTCTTCTGAAGAGTCTTAACAATTTGTAGGTCTTTGTTCTAACCAGTAAACTTTAGAATCCCCTTATCAAGCTCCTTTGGATAACTTGTCTGAAAATACAATAAACCTACAAATAAAATGAGAATAGCTAAAACTCTTATATTATTGAGGTTTCCTATCCATGATCATGGCTTACTGTTCCTTATCAGATTTTCTATAATATCTTTCAATAAAGCTTTATGTTTTCCTATGTAGATCTTAACATTGTTATTATACTTATTAATGGGCATCTGCTTTAGTCAGCCACAAGCCGCTGGGATGAATCTCCAAAGCATGCACGATTATGGGGAGGAAAAGTATTTATTGAGGTATCAGACCCAGGGGAAGTTAAGGGAAAAAAGGCTGGCCCCTTTTCACAGATCCAAGCAGAGACAGAGACAGAAGCCCAGCACCAGCACCAAGCAAGCACACTGTAACACACTGTGATTCACAAAATGCAGAACTCCAGGTCAGGGTTCTGGCTCTTCTTTTGCATATCTATCCTTACTATTTTACATCCAAATTAGAAAGGGTCAGTCCCCAGGAGGCTAGGCCAAAGTGGCACTTCCTCCAGCCAGAAGCCTGGAGACAATAATTTTAATAAATCCTTAATTCTTTTGGGGGACATTATTTAAACTACCACAGCATCATATTTTATATTGACATTATAAATATTATATTTAAATATATGTTTTCTTTTGTCTACTCATGTGTAGAAATGAAGTTCATTTTATATATTAGTTGTCTATATAGCCATGGTGTTAAAAATGTTGATCCCAATTATCTCTATACATGTGTTCTTTCTTTTTTGGCTTAAACAAATAAATAATTACATATAATTTATTTCCATATAATAATAAAAACTATGTTGCAGAGTGGAATGAAAGATAAAATCTTTTCATGGTTTGTTCTATAATTAATATTGATTATATTATTTTATTTGCAAGCAGAGAGAGAGAGAGAATACTAGGACATCTTACTAATGCAAACAAATTCCAGATGCATGTGCCACTTTGTACATCTGGCTTTATGTGAATGTTGGGGAATGGAACCTGAGCCAGCAAGCTTTATAAACAAGAATCTTCAATAGCTAAGCCATCTCCCTAGCCACATTGTTCTTTTTACATTCGACCACTGGTAGTTTTCCAATAACTTGTTTAGGAGAATCAAGCTGGTAATAATGAATAAAATTAGACTGTAATTTATCCTCATTATCTGGTTCTTGTCTATTTTTATTTATGTTTTCCTAAGATTTAGGAAATTTTACATGGTTGTAATATCCTGTCCCTTGACTCTTTTATAGATTTTTGTCTATAGATGCACATGTCGATAGTTTTTTTTTTCTAAGTGGAATTTTTTAACATTAAATTTTAAATGCTAAAGAATAATGATTTTAAATGTTAAAAAATAATGATTGGGATTTCTTCTCTTGTCGCATTTTGTAATTCAGATTTTTAAAAATATTTACCTTGCCTAATTGTAGCTTAAAAAATGTCAGCCTACGCTGTCACAGCCAACCAGAGAACCTTTTCTGGAGAGATGGTGGTACAAACTGAGGAGACTCACAACTCATCAGAGCTGAAGATGACACTTAAAGTGAAAGATCACAGTAAAGCAGACTTAAACACACCTTCCAAAGCTCAGGGAACATTATGGAAGACGGGGTGGAAAGAAGGTAAGAGCTGTGGGGTGGGAAGTTGTACTGGGAGGCATTGTCCTCCCCACAGGAACTGACTGGTGCAACCCATGACCGCACAGGGTCTACCAATACCCCAACAGAAGTAGTCCCCAGGGGTATAAGGATGGGATGGGGGGATATAAGGGAATAACCTGATGATTATGCAACCAATCTGGAATATGTTTATATATTAAAATTTCCAATAATTTTTTAATTGTTACCTAATTTTTTTTATATTTCTCTCTTATGTTCTAAATACCATATTTTATCCTCCTTTTATCATCATGAATATTACTTACATGTTCAGTTTTTTACTCTTCTTATAAAATGAACATTTTTGGGGTGCATCCTTACATACATTCTCATATTGATGTTAACTTCGGATCTTTGATTATCTCCTACAAATACATTCATTGGATTTATTCTATTGCTACAGCCTAATTCAGGAAATAGCCAACTTTCCTGTGAAGAACCTAACTGTAAATGTTTCAGGTTCCATGAGCCATACAACCTGTGTTGCCAACACTCAGCTCCTGCTTTTGTAGCAGGAAGTTGTCGTCAATAATCTGTACAGAAAAAGGTATGGGTGTGCTTCCAATAAAACTTTATTTACCAAAATAGAGGCAAGTTTTGACCTTTGAAGACCACAGTTCACTGACTCAACACCCCTATAGCCCCCCAAATTCTCAGTGTATGATCTATAGATTTATATAAAATCACCAAGTTCTCCAAAGGAGGGAAGAACAAAACTATTTTGATTATAATGTTGGATGTTCGTTAATGTTTTATTATGCCCACATAGAGCTCCTAGTATAAAACAAAGGTGGATAAAATAATTGGCTCCTTAACAAAAATAAGACAATGGCGATTGTTTCTCACCACTCCACTGTGACCCTAAAGGAAAATGCAGTTCACTTAAGAATATTCATTTTATTGATATATTTATTATCCAAAATTAGATACATTTTATGTGCAAATATTGTGTTGGTATCCCCATTTCCCTCCCCCTTGTTCCCAATCCACTGGGTATCCTCCTTAGTGGGCATACTGGATCAATCCATGGGGTAGGAGGTTATTGATATTTTTAATGAAACAGTAAAAAAATTATTATTTTATTACAATTTATCTTTAGTTACATGTCTCCTAAGTTTTGTTTTTTAATCTGGATGTGTATGCATGCATGCCACTGTGCATGTGTGGAAGTCAGCTGACTACCTTGGGTGTCTGCAAATCACTTTCCACCTTGTTTGAGAGGGGCTCTCCTGTTCTCCACTGCGTCTGTTTGCCAAAGTAGCTGGCCCATGAGCTACTGGGGATTCACCGTTCTCCACCTCTCATCTCACCATAGGAGTGCTGTAATTGCAGACTCTTAACCACTGTGCTGGGTTCTGCGTGGACTCTGGGGATCCAGACTGGAGTACTCACACTGTGCGGCATGAGCTTCATCCACTGAGCCATCTCCCCAGACATCTTTTTAATGTTGTCTGTTGAGTTGAGATTTACACCTACAACAAACCCTTGTGATGTGTTTTTAAATAGGATGATGGTTTCAAGGAGAAGCACATCAGTGGTGGAGTTGCCAGCTGAACTAGCCATTTCATAGGAGAAGATTGTTACTAGAAAGAGAAACTTGGTAGACAAACGATGGATAGACAGTTGTATTTATCAATTTCTCAGAATTCTGTCGCTTCAAAATATTTAGTGCCAATGTTAAAATTTCAGCTTTCAAATAAAATTTAAAATTTCTATTTTATCAGTCACCATGAGTTTGACAGCTTTCCAATACTCAAAAGGCATTTCATGAAATGAGTAGTGACATTAACAAGTGTATTTTTTCCACATAGTATAATGACAAATGTCAACATTCAAGAGATCTGTGTAACTCAGTCTATAAATATTTTCTAGATTATCAGTAAATGATATTACAAAATCCTGAATGGGTTAAAAAAAAA
>PVHP010040026.1:0-16089 GCA_004024765.1 Zapus hudsonius | reverse complement strand
TCATGTTTTCCCTCATGATGGTGTAAAGTGTGAATCAGTAAATAATATCTTCCATGTTTATAAACATACACCAGGGCTCAGTTGGTACTTGGTAGAGAGAAAGGCATGCTAAAATTGAGGGATTTGTGTTCTTTTCCTCCTTACCTTTGTAGATTCAAAGTATAAATTCCTTCATGGAAATAGAAGGCAGTTTAGCGAAGAACTTTTCCTTTTTTAAAAAGGAGAGAGCTAAGTGTGATGGCACATGCTTTAACCCCAGCACTTGGTAGGCAGAGGTAGGAGAATCACTGTGAGCTAGGCCGGCCTGGGACTAGAGTGAGTTCCAGATTAGCCTGGGCTAGAGTGAGACCCTTCTTCAAAAGAGAGAGAGAGAAAGAGAGAGAGAGAGAGAAAGAGAGAGAAGCAGGGGGGCAGAAGGGAAGAGAAGGGGAAGAGGGAGGGAGGAGGGGAGGAGAAGTTGGCAGAGGAGGAGACAGAATGAAGGGGAGAAGACAGAAGACCAGAGTGGGGGTGGGGCATAGGCAAAGCACCAAGAGAGATAAGGCAGAGGATTTGGAGGCCGCTTGTACTCCCCTCACACATGAACATGACACTCCAAGAGACAAAGACAAGGAGAGTCCAGATGCTGCTCTGTAGACTCCAGCTTCAGATTTCCTGACTGCCCTGCAGCACCAACACCAGCCACCACACACACAGACCACTTAAGGACAACCCCTTCATTCCCCAGGGCCTGCTGAACCAGCCCAGGGCTTCTTCAGATTTCCTGTACGTACAAAAGTTTGACATGGTACAAACCAGTAACATCTTCCTTTGTCATAAAATACAAAGTAGCTCCAGAAGAAGTTGAAATTGAAGCAAGCTCCTCTCTGCCAGCATGATGTATACAATTGGTGATCTGGGCCATGGCATCTCTAAGCAAACCTAAAGTGGAAAATAGAGATAATTCCTGGCTAAAGAGATTTTGCAAGAGGATTATTGATACCTTTCCAAAGATGACGTTTTCCTTGGGGTTAACTTTTGCAGGGGCAGTAAGAGCAGAGTCATTAGCCGACAGGGTCACATGGAGCATCATATCCCCAAGAGAAGCTTTCCAGAATCCCTCTAGGGTTCTCAGAAGACTTTTAGAGTTATTAAATGATCCAGGTACAAGAACTGATAAGCTCTGCCCAGAGACTGAGATATCTGGACCTTTCTGGGCTAAACAGTGGAGCTCCAGTAGCAACTGAACTTGAAAAAGTTAAAAATAACTTCACTGGAAAAGAAACAGATAGAAGCCAAACAAGTCCACTTTCCCCAAGCAGACATCCCTAGGATCTTGGACTCACACAGGGGCAAGACTCAGAAGTCTGGTGAGAGGAGAGGAGGATGTCTTCAAGCTTTAACTATGGGGTTGCAGAAGAGTTCATTTTTTACAAAACAGTCTATTGCCATACAACCTTTAGAAATAACAAACATTAAACTTAAGCAACTTAATTGTCCAAAGATTTCAAAAACTGACCTGATTTAGCAACTATAGCTAAGATCATGGCAATACTAAAGCTTCTTACTGGCAATGACCCCAGAGAGAATAATGGGTAGGTGCCTCTCTTCAATGTTGTTATATTCTAGTGTCACCTGCTGAGAACTTTTCTGCAGAATGAAAAACATAAGTCATTAATTTAAAAGGAAATATTCTTTGTCTTGGCCTGTGGATTAAGAAATTGCCTTTACAAAGGTTGGAGAGATATTTCGGTAGGTAAAGTATGTGTTATTCAATCATGGAGGCCTGAGTTCAGATCCCCAGCACCCACATAAACTGCCAAGCATGGTGGTACATGCCTGTAATCCCAGCACCAGGGAAGCAGGCAAGGAATCCAACCTTGTCTCAAAGAATGAATTACAAAGTAACTGAGGAAGATACCTGATGTCAATTTCTGGCCTACACACTCACACACACACACACACACACACACACACACACACACACACACACACACAATCATGCACCCACCCTTAACCCCCCATATATACCAAACACGTGTGTGCCCACACACACCTGAACACTCACAGCACATACACATACAGATACAAAATATGTGGCCATTACCAAATAAAATACAGCATCAGTTAAATCAATGATTTACAAAAAAAAATGCCTGGATTTTAACAATGTAAATAAGTAAATAAGTTTTCTAATGTATTTTCTGGATGGAGAGTGTATTAATCTGGGTATTAATCTAGAGGAACGATCCAACTGAATGAATTACAGTAAAAAGGGGGATTTACTGAATTAGCTCAGGCCTGTTCCACAATGGCATTTCACAAGTCCGAAAGTCAAGGAACTAGTAGTAGCTACTCAGCCTCAGCAATCCCAATCCAGCACTGAAGGCATAGAGGCTTCCTGGGGAGCTGCTGGTCTTCAGTCCAGGCTGGAAGGCTGAGGAAACTTTGTTCCAATGCCAACAGACAAGCACCAGTAGGCAGGCAGGCAGGCAGGCAGGGGGAAGCAAGAGAGAGATTTCCTTCCCCTTTATATAGCCTTAGCTTGGGGTCTTGCAACCCTTCCCCAGACTTTCCCAGACTTCCTGAGGATCTGGAATTTCCTTCCTGTGCTGTCCTCCCAGAAAGAGACATCTGTTTCTAGCTCCCCTGGCCTTCCTTACATCCTGCCCCCTACTGAGAGGGCTGTATTCCTGTGAATGACATCAGAGACCCACCCAAGAAAACTTAACAGGTAAAACTGACAACAAAACTTAACTATCCCAGAGGGGCTTTCTTATCTGATGTGGCATTCATTAAATGCAGACTCCATTATTGCCTACATAAAATATGGACATTCCTGAGGTAGTGATTCACTTGTGAAGCCATGAACTGGAGAGGGAAAGGTCAAGCAGAGTGTCATGTGACTGTTCTCTTTTTAGCCATTTGTGTTGATTCTCTTATGACTGATTCAGATTGCTTTTAATTTTTTTTTTTTGCCATCACCAATTTCTCTTGATTTTTAACTGAATTTGCATTTGTTTCATGTCACTTTTAGCATATTTTGTTTTGTCAATTCATTTTCTCTCTGTACATTTTCCTATTTTTATTGAGAATTTTAATATATGCATATATAGTAATTTGATCATGTTCTCATCCCTTTGGCCTTTTTGGCCTCCGCTCTGCTGCTTCCCATCCACTGAAGACCCTTCTCTTTAAAGGTATTACTTCCTCTGTTCTGTGGTCTCATTCATTTTGTCCTATGCCCTCTGTGTCACAATAGTGAAGGGCTCAGAATCACATGAGGGTATCAGTAACCATCATGAAGTCATAAATGTGCCAGTAGGAGGACTGTACCCCACAGTAAGCCTACCCACCCTGTGACTCTGACATTCCACTTCCTCTTCCACAATGTTCCCTGAGTCTTGGAGAGCATGATTGAAATCTCTGTTAGTGTTGAGCACTTACTTTATACTTTGATAAGTTTTGAGTCTCCTCAGTGTCTACCACCATGTCCATAAACACAATTTTCTGGTTAGCAGTGAGAGCAGTACTCATATTCTATGATGACATTTGAAATGTTCCCAGAGCCCTGGCTTGTGTCATAGAGATGATTTGTTCAGTACTAAACCTTGGACTGTCCCTTTACCTTGCCATTTTGATGTCTTGGGTCTCCCCAGTATTTGCAGTCAACTGTATAAAGATTCTCTAACCAAAAGTGAGATCTATTATAACAGAGGACTTAAACACACAAGTTTATGACTCAATTATCAGTACCAGGAATGAATTCCCTCCCACAGAGCAGAGCCTCTTATCCAATCAGAGCCATTGAATCCCAACATAAAGTATGTGCCACTATTGTACCAGTGGGTACATGCTCTCTGGTTAGTTGATTTTGTAAATTGCAGGTTCCATGGGTTGTTCAGACTTTTCTCCCCCAGAAGCTCACATAGCTCCTTTCAGGACTATGGTAACTGTCTGGCAGGGAGCTGGCTTGCATCTCATTTCTATAGAGATTTCTCAGTGGTGTCTTCAGCAACAGAGTCTTAGCACCTCACTGTGGTGGGTAACCAAGTGCTTTAACAATGGTCTGCATTGTTTTGGGGATGGAATAGAACATCTGAAAATAAAGGATTTTATCTTGTCCAAAGACAAGAAAAGCAACACTAGTTAGTTCAAAGACCTTCACTCTCTAAAAAATGTTTCATTTAGACACTATTTACACCGAGACTGAAGATCTGGGCAATATTCTTCAGAGGTAGCATTTTAGACTCTGTGTTTTCTTAGACAGACATAGTACCTACATTTAGTAACCTCTTTTGGCATCTTTTTAGTAAGCAATGTTCTAAGCATTCAGCCTAATAGTAGACTGAAGTTTACGTAAAATTTGCTGGAACAAAATATTGTTAAATATGTGTGATTCTAATTAGATAGTAAATGTCATGGGGCCTAAAAAAAACCAGAAATATTTAGGTCACAAATTTACCTCAGTGGAAGAGTATGTGTCCAGAAAGGCAAGGCCCTGGTTTTAATCCTCAGCATCAACCCCTCCCCCACCAAAAAACCCAGATATACACAATTTTAGCAACCGAATGTTTTTAATATTTTCCTTGATAATGAGATTTCTTTCACCTTCCCTTTCAAGAATCACCAAACATAAGTGTACTAAAAGAAAGCTCAAAGCTTGTAGCATAGATGAGAAATAAATGGCCCTAAATAGGCAAGCTATTACTAAAAATGACTTCAGAACAATCCTTCTCCTCCTTGGGCCCTCATTAAAGTCTCTCTATTTCTTTATTAGCGCCACGTTGAAGGTCATGGTGCTACACTGAGTCAATTAAATGAGGATGAACTTCACTTTCAGTTCTGAGGGGGACTTGGACCATTCCCAAAAACATAACAAGCTCACTGTTTTGAAAGAAGAAAGAATACTGTTAGCATCTTAGCGAGGCTTGCAGTTTTGCTGATGAGTCAGGTAGAGAGCCAAGTGAGAGGATGAGCGATGGACAGATGATACACGAATAAGACCAGAGTGTTCAGAAAAAGAGATGAAGAGGCATCTGCTGACCCCCTGGCTTGGTTTATCCAGATCCATGTGTTGTCAGCTAAATGGGGAGATGAGCTGACTCTATCTGCTTTTGGAAATGAATTCCACATGGCTCACAGGGTGACCTACTTACTAGTCCTTAAAATGTGTCTCTTTAATGAAGCTTTTAGATGTTGGACTAACATAAAGCTATTTTAAAGCAAATCTATTGGAAATACATACTCCAGACTTTATAGGGATCAAATAGAAATGATTTTAAGAGCTACAATTGGCATTTACTTTTAAAATATATTTTAGTGATGTTACTATTGGTAGTTTCATAAATATAAGTAAACAATTTGCTTCTGTTTATAAGCAATAAAATTTGGCTATGAATTTAGGCATTTGAGACTGGCACTTTTTAAAAATATAAATGATTTCTCTGTTACCAGCCAATGCTTTAGAGTTGAAAACTAGAAGATAATAGTATAGAAATCAAATTCAAGTAGCAAATTTCTTAAATAAGAACCCATCTTCAGTTGTAGCTACTAAGGAAACCATATATCAATTGTATGACATAGTTTTTAGAGAGAAATCAACAGTGATGAGGAAAATCCTTTCTACTTTCAGAACAAAACACATCAGGAAATATAAACATTGATCTATAGAATTAATGTCCACAAAGATCATTAAATCATGTCTGGGGTGGAGGGAGATATGAACATATATTTCTTACAATTATGCTCTTTACCATTTTTATTTGGATTAAATAGGTATTTTCATTAGGAACATGACTCAGGAGTTATCTTTTGATTTTTTTTGAATGAGGAGAAAAATCTATTATATATACCTTTTATTTTATTTATTTGAGAGACAGAGAAAGATGCAGACAGAGAAAGTGAATATGGGTGCCTTGTATTCTGGAGCCATCTCTCTACCTGTATTATATACATATATATATATATATATATATATATATATATATATATATATATATATATATATATATATATATATATACTTTTAAATTTGAATTTATTTATTTGTATTTTTGACAATTTCTTATGTATTTTGATTGTGGTAATTCCCCATTACCCTCTTTTCCACCTTTTCCACCCAGTGAACTTTCTCCTCAACAAATCTCCTTCATACTTTGACGTCTGTGTATGTGTGTGTGTAGGACTGAGCTTAATCAGAGTTGCTCAAATGAGCATGAAAGGATTATTTATTGGAGCATGGGCAACTTACTAGTGACCATATCACTGAAGAAAGTGGTTTACCTTCCCCAAGCAACTATGCATAGGTCCACAGGGAGAGATGGGTCTTCATAGTAGAATGTTGATAGGTCCAATTGTGTGCTGACGTTAGGCAGGTCGCAACAGCTACTGTGAGTTCTTGAATGCAAGGGCCATGTCATGTCTGGAAGTGTATGGTCCACAGCACTCCTCCTCATTCATTGGCTCTTACATTTTTTGGTCTTCTCTTTCCTGAGCCTAGGAGGGGTTGACATAGATATGTCTTAGCATAGATATGACTTAGCACTGAGCAATCACTGATCTTCAGCACTTTGCTGTTATGAGTACCCACATTAGTTGCCTCCCAGTGTGAAAAGAAGCTTCTCTGTCCAAAGCTGAGAGTAGTATTCTAATCAATGAATATAAACATAAATAATATGTACAAAGCACTTTGATGTGTTCATATAACAAAATGATAGCAGAAACTTCCTCCATGAGTGGCTATGACATTCCCAGCCATGGGATTTTGACAAGATTTACAGTATCCAGCATGAATTCCTTCCTCTGGAATAGTATGCAAATTTAAGTGAAAATGGTTGGTTAGCTCCCAACAGTGAATGCCACTATTGAAGAAGTGGGCACATTTTGCTGAGCAGGTCAGCATTACAGCATGCAAGATTCCCAGTGAGTTAGAACTGTCAATGGCCCCCAGAAGCCTGCATAGAACCTTCCAGCACTATGAAAGGTAGTAAGAAGGAAGCTTTCAGCTCAACCCCAGCTTGATTTCTCGGTGTCCTGTAATCATGGTGTTGCAACCATATCTTCAGCAATAGATTCTTATCATCTAGTTCTGGTGGGAAACGAAGAGCAATGACAACATCCTGTATTGTTTGGGTGGGGGAGCTTCTGGGGCTTCCCTTACCAACAACTCACAGGGAGAGATCCCACATCTGTTGCTGTAATTTTCATGTGTTATCCCATAGTCACTGAAAGCAACATTTTATCCAAACATGAAATGTACCTCCCTTCAAATTATTTTTTAAATTATTTTTTGAATTATTTTTTAATTAGCTTATATATTAGTAGATTTCATTAAGGCTTTTTCATACATTCTTAGTTTTGGTTGACCCTTCCAAACATCCCTTCTTCTACTCCATACACCTGCCCTGTCATAGTCAGTCACATGCTGCTGGGATGAATCTCCAAACCAGGCACAATTTTGGGGAGGAAAGAATTGTTGAACTAACAGATCCAGGGGAAGTTAAGGAAAAAGGCTGGCTCCCTTTCACAGAAGTAAGCAGAGAGAGAGAAACCCACCACCAGCACCTCAAGCAAGCACACTATGTCTCACAAAAATGCAGAACTGCCAGACTAGGGTTCAGACTCGGCTTTTCTTTTGCATATGTATCCCTAGTACTTTGCATCCAGTTTGAAATATCTCAGGGCTAGACCCCCGGAGGCCAGGCCAAAGTGACACTTCCTCCAGCCAGAAGACTGAAGACAACTCACAATTATAATAAATTCTATTGGGGGACATTTACTCAAAACTACCACCTGTCCTAACCCCAACCCCTACCTAGTATTGCCCACCTTCTACTTTCATTTAACTGGAGGCAGAAACACAGGTTTTACCTAACACAATCCTCAGATAAATCAGCGCAATACATATGAAGCCAGGCTCTCACCTATCTTAGCTGTGGGTTTGTTGGGTTTTTGTTTTTATCTTTTGTCTATTTCTGAATTAAAGATTATGCTTTGATCTCAAAAGAAGAATTACATATCATCAAAAGCATCTGAAAATAGGGGCTAGGGATATGGCCCACTGGGTAGAGGGGCTGCCTAGAATGCATAAAGCCATAAATTCCATCCCCAGCATGAACTGAGAGTAATCCTAGCACTTGTGAGGTGGAAGCAGAAGGATTAAAAATTCAAGGTCATCTTTCATTACATACCGAATTCAAAGCCAACCGGAGTTACATGAGACTGTCTCACAAAGAATTCTTCAGAGTAAAGAAATCTAAACTAAGAAAACGGAATATTATAAGTTTATAATTTTCAATATCTTAACAGATATGGGACTTCCCCACTCCCCAGTGAGGTAGGCAGAATGCTAAAATTATCCTTAGTCTCTTCCCTTTCTATACATGCTCTGTATAGCCTGTTCCTTTAACATATAGAAAAAATTTGGGTCTATGATGGGTTATTCCACCTGTAACTATATTATAGAATATAGGAAAGGTGAATGGATTTTCTAGGTGACATTAAGGTCCCAAAGAAGTGAATTTTCTGTTTATTAAAAAGGAGAGCTATCCGTGCATATGTTGCATACACATCATCACCACCCACAGCCATACTATAAGCACTCAGGAAAAAAAGTTGTGAGCATAGTGTCCAGAAATTAAAAACAAATATCATGGAGACTTGATGCAAAGAACACTCTCCAGATGGCCTGGGAGAGACCGAGACTGTGCTGCGAGCTGTTTGGAGGAGGACAATGTAGAGGCATGGCCTCAGTCATGGATGAAATTCTGCTAACTTGAAGGAGCTTAGAGAAAGATCCCAGGCCTCATCCCAAATCAACACATTGACTTCAACTTGGTAGGACTCCAATTCATACCTCCTTTAAACTAACAGAAACTGTGAAATGATAATGTAGATTTTTATAAATTGATAAGAGTGTGATTATTGGGGCTGGGGAGATGGCTTTTAAGTTAAAGGTTTGCAAAGCCTACTAGCCCAGGATTGATCCCGCAGTAGCCACTTTAAAAAAAGATGCAAAAAGTGATGCATGAATCTGGAGTTCTTTGCTGCAGCAAGAGGCCCTGATGTACCCATACTATCATACTTTGTCTCTCTCTCTTTCTTTATCTCTCCCTTTTTCTCTCCCTCACTTTCCCTGTCCTCTGTCAATTCCTCTCTTAAATTAATAAGTGAAAATATTTTACGAAGAGCATAATCATTGGTTAAAACAGCAGTAAAACATAAAAGACCCAGTGAGGCAATGGTTGAGTTTAGTCGTATATTAATGAACAGAAAGGGTATTAGAAGGATTCTAGTCTAACTTCCACTCCATTCATTATATAAACACTTTATTGATGAGACAAATTATTTTCCTGGTTTCTTTGAGTGCATGCTTTAAAATGAATCAAAGAACTAAATGTCATGCATCTTTTAGAACTGATCACTACCTTAATTACCTTCCTGGGCTTATCCATGTGGTGGGAACCAACATGGACAGAGAGTGACAGAAAGACACAAAATGTCCCACATACCAATGCACAGAAGTATAGGGTTCTTGCTTCCAATCAGCAGTTCCAAAGCAGGCTTGAGACTTAGCTACCGGACTTAGTTCATCAGGATATGACCACTGTCAACAATCTGTTACCTGCTGTGGGCACATTCTAGTCAATTCTCAATGGAAGGGAATTGATAAATTAACATCTTTGCAGATAGAGAGAAGATCTGGGGCATATTTTCTGCTACTGATTCATTGTGTCATCTCAGACAAGGTCTGAATCCCCATATACAATTGTGAAATTATATTAATTGTTTGAGACAAATAGCCTAAGATGTTCATGCACACAATACTTAAAGTAGGCTGCTCCTATACCAACCAGCACAATGGATTGTTTTGTTCTACTCAGTGGAGACATGCTTACATTCTATTTTTTTCTAAGTGCATCGATAACAACAAAAACCTCATGGAATCTCATCTGCACAAGCTAGTATCCCAGGTCACAATAGAAAGAAATCACAAAGGGCTAAAATGCAGGGGGAGAAGGGAACAAACGAAGAGACAGGGAATAAAGTAGGCATAGGCTGTGATGGTTCTAGAAAAGCAGAGGACCTGGCTTACCCAATTCCCCAAACCCACCTCCTTTTAGATTTTTTTCTTGAAATTAATATCTTTATTATGAATAATTATATACATTGCATGAGCAAATCTTGTGATGGTGCTCCCATTTCCCTCCTCTCTGAACCCCTACCCATTGAGGTCCCTCCTCAGTGCACATATTGGATCTGTTCATAGGGTAGGGGGTTATGAACCTTTTAGCTTTTTAAATTAGCATACAGAGATTTAGGTGTCATTAATTCTGTCATCTTCAAATAAAATCAGCTTTAGTTGATTCTCATCCCTCTCCTCTCCCCCGTCCCTCTGTCCCCCACCCCCTACATGTTTACATGTCACATGTGTCTTTCATTCCTTCCCTTGCCCCTCTTCCTACTGATTTCTTCATTCTCACTCTTAGTTACTCTTCTATCTTTATAGGTTTTACACGCATTTGCCCCTCTATATTATCTTATAGAGATATTTATAGACATTACTGGCTAGGGTCCACATATCAGAGAGAACATGCCACTTTGGTCTTTCTGGACTTCTGTCACTTAAAATATTTTTTACAGGTCCATCCATTTTCAGTCCCAATGAACAGAATTTCAGTGTGTATATGTGTCCTATTTTCACCTTTTATGTCAATGAGCATCTAGGTTAATTCCAATTCTTAGCTATTGAAAATAGAGCAGCAATAACCATGAATGTACAAGGATCTCTGCAGTAGAATGTGGAGGCCTTAGGGTATATGCCCAGGAGTAGCATAGCTGAGTCACATGGCAAGTCTATTTTTATATTTCAGGTGTTTTGAGATACCTTCAAACTGATTTCCATAATGGCTGTTCTAGGTTGCACTCCCACAAGCAGTGACTAAGAGTCCCTCTTTCCCCACATCCTCGCTAACATGTGTAGTCCTTATAGAGAAGGGATTCCAGGGACAAAAATACTCAAGGGTATCACATAGATATACCACCTGGAAATCACTAGAAGTCAAGAAAATTAGGAAAAGACTATAAAGTACCTACAAGGGAAACCCAGAATAAACCTAGAACAATGGCAGGATGCTGAGTCTTAAAGGCCCTGAGGGTCTTAAAGGCCTATCAGATTAAATAAGATTAAAGAATTTTATTCTCTAAGGGGTGTGCTGAAACCACCTCAGCAAGATCCTAGAAAGCATAATCAAGTGTAAATTAAAATAGGGCCCCTGAAAAAATGATTTATCAAGACCACACTGAGGACTGGATGATCCCATGGGAGCTCTGTAATGCCACTCTAAAAGGGATGATTCAGAGGACATTATTAAGAGTCTTAAAATTTTAAACTGACCACAAATCCCCATATAGTAACTATAATATCCGTTAATGATATCTAATGCCCACAGGCCTTGCAGTTCCTGGGGTAGATGAGCCAAAACTATTTGGACCCTTCAGAGGCATCAATTCCAAATGATCTGATTGATAACTAAAAGGAAAGGAATGGTATTCATCTTATTAGCAAAAGTTTCAATGTGAAGTCCATGGAAGACACAATTCATACAATCTACCTCACAGGGTTCTTGTAAAGGATAAGGAAGGGGGGATTGGAGGCACAGATACTAACACTATTCTGAAGAACTAAGACAAAATTGTGAACCTTACAGTGCCAATCAAAAACAAAGTTCAATAGAGGGAACACCGCTATTTCTCTCAGATTTTAACCTAGCTCTCCAGAGCAGATGAAGGTGCTATATTGAGAAAGTCTTTTGTCGAAGAAGGTACTAAATCTCCAACTACATCTCAGGAAAAAAAAAACTAAATAGTTTTTTTTTTTTTTACTAAATAGTTCACAGAAAATGACACATATTTTGAGATCAAGAGTCAGCCACCTGCATGGTTCAGAGAGCACAAGAAAGATTTTTTAAAATCCCATCCTGTGTTCTGTGATAATATAAGCACGCTAAGGAAAGTGATAGAGAAGATTAATACATAGCATAGTTGCATACCCACAGTTCAAATTAATGGCCTTCACACTTCTTTTCAGACTCTCTCATGAGTATCCAAAAAAAGGATTTTTGATGTCTAGATAGATGCTTAAACAAAGGTACTTTTGAATTTTATAAAGTTCCCTATTACATTTTGGGGTCATGAGACCAAAAAATTATAAAATAACTTTGAAAACCATTTTTTATTTTACATAGGAAAATCACATCTATATGCAAATACATATACATTTGCAATATTCTTCCCCATGAAATGTTTTTCAAACCCCTCCCTTTATTCCTTAAGAATGTAAAGAAAAGCATTCAAAGTGAAGTCTGTATGCATATGCATATACACACTTTCCTCTAGTTGCAAAAAACTTTATCCAAACTAACTTCTACAGCAAATCAGTCTGTCAGGCGTGGCACTGGGTAGCTTACAGTTATTAGTTTTGGTTCGATGCTTGTAGTCCTAGGAACAAAGGCGTTATATTCTATGCACATTTAAAAAGCAATTCCATAAGCTTAAAATGCCAACAGTTTCTCATAAATGTTGCTGTAATTATTTTAAATCACTTAATATTCCAGGAGAAAATTCAGCTTGACTGGACTGTGTTAGACCCAATTCCACTTAACAAAGAGCAGCGTGGCCTAGAGGTGGGTGACTTTTTTCTTTTTGTTTTTATAATCAAGATGCCTGTCATGGTTTAATTATTATTATAGTGCTCAAGAAACCATCTTTAGGTGGGCAGAAAAGAGATTCAATTGATTTAAAGAATGCTGAGTAATAATGTGAAAGAATGACAAAGCTGGAGATAAACAAGTCTTCTTTTGGAGGCCAAAAATCTCCAACCTGAATCCCATCTATTAACATGGGAAAATCAGAAAAGATTGCTTTCCATTCAAATCAGTTTCCATTTCATTGTTAGCGTGAATATTGCTTTCCCCCCCAGCAATCCCATTCTCACAATTGAAAATAATGAGAAGATGTGATCTATGCAAATACAAACAAAAGCCTAACGTAATGGTCTCCTCAAGGCTCTTTTCATGAAAGCATCAGGACATCAGAAGAAGAGAACAGATATTCATTTGCAAAACAAGTGTTTGGTTGCTCAGTATGTTGTTATTTATGAAGTATTTTTACTACCAGCTTTCTGCTGAAGGTAGAGGACCTGTGTCTGGATAGCTCGTGCTCAACCTGTAGCTTTCATGGCTGGTTGTACCTGTTGCCAGATAGCTCCTACTCAATCTGTAGCTTCTATTATAGAAATACCCAGTGACAAAAGACAGAGCTGTTTCAGCAAAAGGAGAGTGGAGTTTGATTTTACACTTGGATGTCCAAGCATAGAAAAGTCTTGGCCCCACACCCCAGTTGACAAAGGAGTTTTATAGCAATGCACAGAGTGGGTATGTGACATTAGCCATGTAAATTACAAGCACCTAGTAACTCACACATTTACAATGGGTTCCAGGAAGTTCAGACAATCCTCCCCAGGTATTCTCCGGCCTCATCTTTTCCTAACTTCCTTATCCCAGTTAAAGAAATTACTTGTCTCATTGGACTTCAATGCTCTGGTAGTTTTTCACCTTTTACTATATGACTGGCCATCTGTAACAAACAAATGTCTGCAGAATGTAACAATGAATGCGGGGGAGGGGGGCAGTAAACTCACACTCATATTCCGGTTTGCTCCAAGATTTCCACGGCTGGTTGTAGCTGTAGCCAGTGGCCAAAGCACTGGAGTTTGTAGTACTCAGGACACCGAAGAGGAAACCACATCAGCCTTCAACCAAGGCCCACCTGTCCAAGGAAATTAAATTAAATTTAATCTTTTCAAAAAATGTTAATGCTGCTCTTAAATCTTCCAACTTCACTACATACTAAATTTTTTTAGTATTTATTTATTTGCAAGAGGATAGGTAGAAGAGAGACAGAAAGAATGGGTGTACTAGGGCCTCCACCCACTGAAAATTGACTCCAGATACATGTACCACTTTGTGCATCTGGCTTTATGTGTGTACTGGGGAATTGAAGTTGGGTCATTAGGCACTTGCAGGAAAGCGTCTTAACTGCTCAGCCGTCTCTCTGAAGTGGGGACTGGGCACAGCGGGTGAACACCCGGGCTTCACTGCTGCAATTCCCCAGAGTTTGTGTCTCAGAATGCCAAAGAATTGGACAACTTCCACAGAGCATTTTCGTATCACACACATTTATTCTAGATTGGAGTCACTTCAGAGACTTAATCCATTGGATACATATAGATACCTAGAGTCAGTGATGTGGCTTTAGTCCTTGATTCCACAGTGGCCATGTACAGTAGGAAAGGGTACCACTAGGAAGATGATCACTCACCAGACATTTGCTGAACTGTTAATATGAACCAAGAAGCTATCAAACTGGTCAGTCAAAAACAAGATTCTCTTCACAACCTTATGATGACTCCCGGTAAGAGGCAATTTAAAGGTTTTCCCTAAAGTGGGAGTTCAAAATTGTAACTTTGAAAAGGTTTCCATTTTTATCTAAGAGCTATATTCCCATAAAGTCTTCTAATAAACATTAGCAACATTGCACTATCACATATTACCCACTTGAAATTTCCAAAAAGAGAATCATTTTCCATGCTTAGTCAATTATTTGTAATTTAATAACATTGTGTTTGCTCTAATGAGCAAATTGTTTCAAGATGCTTGCCACACACACTTTAAATTCATGACAATATTAACAGTGAATCCTTGTTATAATCCAAAAGACATCAATTCCTGTTTTCTAGATAGGATACTGATACATAAAGAGATCTAGTAAACTGACCAAAACCAGAGTCTAACCCAAGCAGGTCTGGTTCATACTTCTGATTGCAGCCATAATGGTATACATATCTCTAAGAAATAGACAATTATTTTTTATTTAGTTGAAACTTTTTATGACCAAGTCATGTGTTGGTACCACCGGTTTCCTCCTCCCTGACCCAATTCCACTGAAAGCCCTCCCCCGTGGGATTATTGGTATGCACCATGGGGTTGAGGGTTATGAGTTGTGCAAGCAGCAGTCAGTCATTGAATTGAGTGGTGGGGGGAATGTCTGGGTATTCCCCTCCACCACCACCACCACCACCACCACCACCACCACAGTTTTCACAATCTTTCTTCCCTATCTTCCACAAAATTTCCTGAGCCATGGTAGGTGAGTTTACGTCTATGCTAGTGTTTAGCTCTTAGCAGCTTCTGGAATTCTGCTTTGGAATGTTTTGAATTTCCTTGTTTTCCATCTCCATCACTCTGGCACAGGTTGTTGGGCTCCCTGTGGAAGCATCACTCCTGCTCATCTCTCCACTTCCTCTGTGATTTCACCTGGACCCTAGCTGATGTGTTAGAGGTGATCGATCTCTTGCCAGGGTAGACTATTCATTTTTAAGTTTTAATTTTCATCATCAATTTTCTATGATGAAAATATTGGATAAAACTAATTTATAATATACAAAGGCAACTACAAACCTGGGTGTGGTGCCTCACCTGTAACTTTAATTAGCACTCAGGAGACTGAGGCAGGATTGTCACAGATTCAGGGCCAGTGTGGGCTACATACTGAGTTCTAAACCAGCATGAGCTATGATGTAAGACCTGTCTCAAGAAACAAACAAAAAATACACTCACATTTCCTCTATGATTTTTCTTAACCTATTATTCAGTTGGCATTTTAATAATAGAGTGCCCATGCAATGCATTTGACTTATATTTCCTTTCTATATAGCTTTTGGTTTTTAAGATTTTATTTTGAAGAAAATGCCTAGTTGAGTTTGCCACACCTAAGGTTCTTGAACACACACACATACCATAAAAAAATTAGTTAAATTTATAGTAGTGCTGAAAAAGTTTAAATTTAGTTAAAATTAACTATTTTAAGTGTACATAGTAACTTGAATTATGGTGGCTTTTTTGAGGGGAGGTTTCTAGGTAGGATCTAGCTCTAGCACAGGCTGACTTGGAATTCACTATATAGTGTCAGGCTAGCCTCAAACTCACAGCAATCCTCCTATACTCTGCCTCCCTAGTACTGAATTTAAAAGGCTTATGCCCTCATGCC